>JAHREE010088945.1:0-10764 GCA_033628505.1 Tringa tobata | reverse complement strand
TGTAGCCACCACTGTAGCTACATTGTAGCTACATTGTAGCCACCACTGTAGCTACATTGTAGCATTTTACTATAAACAGATAAATTCCTGTTTGGAATAAATACTATTTTAGTAATCAAAGACAACACATTTCTTCAAAACAACCTTACAAAAACAGTCTTGGACTCCTCTGGAAAACCAAACAAAACCAAAAAGCAAACAAGAGCACAACTGTTTATACATTTGCTAAGCAAACATTCTACAGAAGACAATACAGTAAGAAAAGGTGTTAAATATAAAAACCAAACCTTCCCATCTTGGGGGGAGTGGGGGAGGAGGAGGACAGTTCCTGCTTGAAATTAATCAAATCAATGCTACCATTTTTACACATGATTTCCTATTATATTTACTATATTTATAAATACATCTATTTTAACAGTAACATTTCTTTTTCCAACAAAGTCAAAGCATTAACCGTATGTATGTCACCTCTCCAACGCAAAGCTTAGAATTAGGTATAGCATCATGAAAGAACTGCTCTTCACTGGCAGCCGGCAAACGCTAAACCACAGGGTTTCACGGACCCTGCTTCATTGGACTGGAAAAGGCCCGATTTAGTTAGCAGTATTGTGTGGGTTGCCCCCAGCTCCCCCAAAAACATATTCTGTTTCTCCGGGGAGAAAGAAAGACAATTTGCTTGTCTTGATTTTCTTAGCACTGTCGTCAACATCTAAGGACAGTAATCTAGAAGACTCTTGCACATGAAGATTTTTTCCAATATTCTTTTCCATTACACAAATTTTAAACACTCTGAAAAGATTATTTTTTCTTTACCACTAAGGAAAGATGACAGCTTCCAAACTGTAGTTTGTGGCAGGGCACAAAGCAAACCTTTTTGGATAACCAAACATCAATTCTTAAATGTTCAGGTTTCACTGCTTTTTACATATGGGTCAGACAGAGGCAAATTTACTGCTTCTCAAAGAAGCTAGGGAAAAAAAATTACTCCTCTTTTTTTAGCCTCACAGATATGGATTCTAATAATTACTGGCTTAAAACTTCTGTTCAGTACAGTCAGGACATACCATTTCCACAGAGAAGTTCTTCAAAACAAAGAAGAAAAAAAACCCAAAACAACCCACAATCCACTTTTCCAGGGATTTAAACCGTGCTGGAACAATAATCATCAAGAGATGGTCAAACTTCTCAATGCTATCTATTTAAGGCATTGGAAAATCACCTTACAAGGCTTGACACAAGTCTTCACCTGAAGTTGTCCACTATAAAGTTTAACACAAAAAACAACCCCAAAAGTTTACACTACTTAGTTATGTAAGTCACAAAGGTTCAAATTTAGATTTATATTTAGTTCTTCAACTCCCACCCACAGTTCAGCTCAGTAAACTGATCTATTTTTAGCTTTTGACTCTTTTGGACATTTCCTTCCTTCATCTGTGTAAATGCGTCACAGCTTCTCAAATGTTTCCCTTTGGCTAGGGAAGGATGCATCTGATTCCAAGCTTTAAAAAAAAAAAAAGTTAACACACACGCTGAGTGGTTATTGTTGGCTGAGTTGTACCCTTGTTCCAAGTTAAGGAAAGGCAAATTTGACTCCAGTCCTCGCATTGTAGTACAGAAGATATTGCTCTTTCTGCACTGACAGGTAACAGCATGCCATGGTTATCCTCTGCAAGGATCACCACTAGCTAAACCATATTTTATCACTTTCTTATAATCAGGATTGATTTGGCTCTGCTGCCTTGATAATTCAATAGACAAACAGTACAATTTTCCCATAATGGGAACAGAAATGAACTTCACGTTTGTAACTTTCTGCTCAACCACCACGGCAAAAAAAAAAAAAAATAATAAAAAAAAAAAAAAATATCAGTCAAGGGAGTTGTCCTCGTTTTCCTTCCAAAGAGAGCCTTCCACTACATTTGGAGAAGCTGGTCTCTTAATTTGTATTTATTTCATATAAAGCATTAACAGGCAATCAACAAGTTACTAGTTAAGCCATCAAGGCAGACCTCATCTTTCCATCCAAAAAGGTGCCACTGTCCTAATAAATTTTTGGCTTGCCTTTGTTGTCCTTACAGAAGCCTGTCTCGCATAACCCCCGTCAGTTAAGCAATGCACAGCACTGATTTCCTCTTTCAACTTTGCAAGCCATGGCAAGTTCAAGTCTAACAACTATCCTTAACTGCAGAAAACATGTACTTGAGGCACACAAAGTGTGGCTTTAAGGGGTGCAAAGCAAGAGCATAAGCTGCTGCTGTAACTGTCCCATTTCCATTCTTTCAGGACCAACCTGATGTGCACCATGCAACCAAAAAGGACTTGCTAACTAGCATCAATAAAGCAAATAAATAAATGAAGACAGGGATTATGGCTTAAAGATTAAAGGTGGTTTTTTTTTAAAAAAAAAAAAAACAAAAACAGAACTAATGGTTGTTCTGTTTCTTTAGCAGAGAAATCATATCCTATTTTATATCTCTACAGTAACAGACAGAAGGAGGCTTCTAAAGATAGGGTTTGACACCTTCTTAAGTCTGATCTTCACTGCACTATGTACTATCAGCTTGTCCACAGACTAGAACAATGCAGGCAACTTGTATTTCAACTCACATTGATTTACTGACAGTTTTCTACCTTTTTGCTGTGCCTTTAGCTGTAGATATTTATTCCTCTAATTCCAGAACTACAAAAGGCCAAGACACTTCAACCTTAGCCTAAATTTTTTAGAAGAGGGTGGAGCATTTTTATGATCTCAGAAAATGATATCATCTTTGCACTCAATGCTGCATAATCCAACATGTCCAAAAGTTAGCGGCTTGATAAACATTCGGAAAGTGAAGAACTTACTACCTTAATGCTGATAGAAAATTATATCCAGTAGTGCATAGCCAAGTCTATACAATGGGTACAGTAAAGTCCACTGTGTAGCACAAGAGGTTAGCCAAGTAATATTTAGTATTTAAACGCTCCATTTATTCTAACTCATTTCTTGGGATGTTCTTGATGCATTCTCCTGCTGTTCTTGATGTATCATCCCTTTATTATCCAGGCCAAGTTTTAAGAAACGTCACCTCATTTCATCAAAACTTTTAACATCTGTTTGGGCTCTGAAAACAAGCAGTCCCCAAGACTTCAACGTTCTTTTTTCAAGAAATATCAGCAATAACATTTCTCATTCTTTGATGGCCTTGAAGTTATTTACTAGCTATGTGACCATCACAAAGCTTAGAGAAAAGCCTTTGACCAAATGCCTTGACAAAGAATCTCACAAGGCTGCAGGTTTCACTGATGCACAAAAATACAGGAATTCAGTATAAAACATGGAAGTTTTCGATTTTAATTCACTGATGTAAGAAGTGCACTATGGACTACATAAAAACAAATAGGTTTTCAACATGTCCTTGTGAGCCCTACTAGCCGCAGTATATTTTCCTGTTCATTTTTATCATTTATGAAATCTCACTTCACTATGACCCTAGACCCTCAGCCTGTAATTGCTAAACAGTTATGTGTGAAGCTAACCGCAAAAATCACTACTGGTTGTTTACACAGTCTGCAGAAACCTCACAAATAACTATTACTGCTCATACATGTACTATGACTACAAGGAAACATGAGTAATTAAGCTCTGAGTAGTTTCACAGACAACTAAACACATCAGGATTACTCACAATAGCCCCATTTGGTGCCTGCTGCCCAGAAAACTTTCTCCAACTTTTTTGTTAAAAAGATTCATCATACAAACTCAGTTTTCTAAGCTACATGAAATATTTAGTTTGAGAGTGTATACACGCACTCATATATCCCCATGCACACCGGTGAAACAAACCTTCCTGAATCTCAGCTGCATGTTCTGACTGACAAGCTGATAACATTAACCTGACGCAGACACAGATTTGTAAGAATTATCCGAGCACTCTGTTGAAATTCTATACTATAAAACATAGTAGACAAAGCAAACTACTGGCATATTTTGAGTGCTGGCAGCCTACACTTTTCTTCCTAATATTTACATCTTGCTTCCTTATCATCTTAGGCTCCGAGAGACAAAAAAACTTCAGAATTTTCTAATCTCCCTGTAAAGGTTCCTTTTTCCACCATAATCACAAAACAGCAATAACTCATTTCAGTTCTTCAGTATGGTCTGGTTACAAAACACCAAATACAAAGTACCAGCAAGACGCACAGTTCAGCACATCTCAGAAAGAAAACCTGTTACACATTTGCAGTGGTACTTATTAAGCAGTGCTACTGCCACTTATGCATGGCAGTAAGAGTGACACAGGAGATGAAACATTTTTGACTAAATGATTTGAGAAGACTCCACTCAACAACCTTGGAAAACAACACTATTTTTTAAACAAATGCATAAAGACAATTAGGCTACCTCCTCCTCTGTGCAACCAGAAGAGGCTGGGATCAACAGTTCCAGTTTCAGATGAGTTAGAGCATCTTTTTGGCAAGGAAGCCACCAAAAAGGGCTTTGTGTCTTTAAAGCAGAGTACCACCATTCAGACTGTTGGGTGAAACTTTGTGGACACAACTCATTTATAACCCTCCTCTTTGAATATCAATAAAACAACTTACTCTAGAGGATGAAAATCGGATGCTTTAATGTACTGTAGTGTCTACTGCTAAAAGCACTTGAGTTGTTCCTTGTCATTTCAATTCCTCCTCCTCACTACTGGGTAAGTGATCTGTTTTCTCAAAACAGCAGTATCCTTCCTGAAAGAATATGACTCAGCTTTGCAGATCATCAAGTATTACTTCACCAGTAGTCTACTTTTTTATTTCGCTGCACCAAGAAAAATTTTAACTTACACAAAGATCCTTCTCCAAATCAAGCAAATTTCTTTATGAGAACAACCAAGTAGATGCAACTATTTTAGTCACTAGATTAAAATAGCCTGCTATGACCTTCTTTCTTTCTCTCCTTTTTTTTTTTTTTTTTTAATTATTTTACCCAGTAGCCTTTTTTCTTTTCAGGATTAGACTTGGTCCTAACCAACATGAAGCAGAAAAATTAGGTGGTTTTGTTCTCAATAAAATCACCACTCACTTTCAGAAGAATACCCCTCAACCACCAGCGCATTTGCAAACTTTCAATGTGTATTTCCTATTTTAACACTTTTACTGACCACAAACAGCTATTTCAGTGATCTCACCTGCTTATTCAAGGTCCAGGCCAAAATCAAAGTGCAGTTTCACCCTATTAATAAACTGACCTAATAGTCTGCATCTAAACAGACCCATATGTTGACACTAGAAGTTTGTTTTCATTTTTAATTGAAAAAGCGTAGAGCAACACGAATATTTTCTCTTTATATTGGAGTAGGGAAAGTCTTTCCAGTCTTAGTTCTGATTTTATTTACCTTCATGGTCATTTTACTTAGACAAGCTTTTGGTAGCCACATGATATTTCAGGTTGAAATTTCATACCTGTTTCTGCTACGTTGCTGTGGGTTACATTTAATTGGAGAGAAACCGCTGCTTTCAGAAATGTTTACTACCCACCTTGTCTACACAGTGACCAAGCTCCGCAATTAATGAAAGCCTCAACTGCCCCAAGTCTCTTAGTACTTCTGTCAGCTCCTTTCTGAGCACATCAGCACTTCATGCCAGCTCAAACATACTCCTCTCAAGAATGGGCCTGACTTTTCTCTAACTCCCATTTACCTCCCACCCCAAATGCGCATTTAGTTTATCAACTGTCAGCTATCATGGATGTTACGAGCAATTCTCTGTCCCCTCTTAGAAATATTCATGACTTCTGCCTCCAACTCTTTCAAACACACCCTAACCTCTAACTTTCTCTACCCTTTGGTATCCCTAGATAGGTTTGGCTGTTCCACATGAGGCCAAGTTGCACAACAGCTGCTGCATTTCACACTGAAGCACTCTCTCCTCATCTTCATTGTTCCAGGAAACGTCAATCCAACAACACTATTCCCAGAGTAACTCCTCCATTGTTTCTTCATTGTTTCTGTAGTTATTTTTGTTCTGCGTGCTGCACATCAGCAACTATCAAGTTGTGACATTTCTCTATGGTGTTTTTCAAAACACCTATTTCCCATCCACCCCACCCCCCCAACTTTAAGCCATCTTATTAAAATGGATGGTGCTGGAACTGGATTCAATGCTCCACAAGAGGATCCACTTCTTTTTCAGCCCAGGTTAACCATTACTAATGACAGGAACACTGATGCAGCCTCCTCACTGACTAAAGCAACCCATAGGAGAAAGTAGTAGATTCTTGAAAAGCAGACACAACATCTAAAGTATTTTGTTGTGGAGTTTGTTTTTTGTTTGTTTGTTTTTAATACAAATGCTGTTGTCACTCTAAGCTGCATCAAAGAATGGCCAACCTGTTTCATACCTTACATTCTCTGCATGCTCACTGCTTCTTACAACCCTCAAACACACCTCAGCTTCTGACAGCAACAGGGCCAAGAATCAACACTTGCAGAGGACAGCATGCAGATACCATGTGGGGTACCACCAGTGCTGCCTGCCTTCGCTTCACTTTGGGCTTCACTGTTAGATTACTTTTGTTAGACATTCATCACTACTCTGTAGCTATTCCAACTGCTACACCAAGTAAGCCACATAACCAGAGCTCTGACCACCTTCTCTGTAAGTTACCTACTACGTGCCAGCAGGAGATAAATGAATCATCTTAAAACAGCACTATCTTAACTTTTTATGTTTTCTGTTCTGCTCCACAGATTTTAGCTGCAAACCAGGCTGCTTTTTCACATTTGGTGAAATAAAATGAGTATTGATATGAAAGCTATTTTGCCTATGACCTAAAAGCTAGCATGTTTTTATTAGCAGTATTGATGAAAAAAAAAAAATCGCTGCCTTTTAATAGTATGTTTGCTTTTTCTTTTACCTATAATCTTTCCTCTCCCTCTCTCTTTTCTTCACCTCTTCCTAGAAGACTTTCTCTGCTACAGTACCATTTTAATGTTGTCTACTACAGGCAGTCAACCTTCCCAGCCACTATCACAAAGAACACTAACATAAAGCAGGAAAGGCAACAGTATAAAAAAAAAATATGACCAGGAAGAAGCAAAACATAGGTCCTCCTGTAAATCTGAAATAGCAAATTTCTGAATAAATCTTTTAGGTTTTATCTTTACAGTATTACCTGTTAAGTGATGTTCACGAAAACTAACCAAACCATATAATCATTATTTAAGAGAAAAAAAACACTAATCATATTTTCATTACATTTATTAATACTTTCTATGTGGTCTCAGCTACTCAAGCAATTATCTGCCTAGGCTGCTACAGGCAGACTTGGTTGAACCCAGATTGATCCAAGTCACTACTACTTGTGTAAGTCATCAACTACATGTCCATAATCAAAATAGATTTCAGCATCCCGTTTTCCTAAAATACACAGTACCTACACATTTTGGTACCTACATATACCTCAAAACAAAGTTTTACATTCTCTTATCATTAAATTTACACTAAGAAGCATGTACACAAGCAGGAAAGATTAAGTGTACAGTGTTAGAACCAGTCACTATTCAAAGCTATTACAGCTTGTTCCACTTGCATGTTACAGACTTATTCCTCTTCCTGAGAATGGACTGCTGGCACCTGCATAGATTCATTTTTAAATGGAAAATCCTCCACCTTTCTGTCTTCCCAGATGAAGTATGATCAACACTTATATACAGATTCGACGTGGCTAAGCTTGGGTATTTATTCACCCTCGTAACAGGACTTCCAGGACCTTTTGTTTTTCCTTTGTTTTGCCATTTCTGTCTCTCCAAAAGGTCCCTGCCCCTTGCCCAGCATGCAAATTTTGCTCCTTCTGGAAATGTGGCAAGTGTGCTAATAAACAGGTGATGACAACGCAAATCTCCTCAGTGGCTTTGAAAAAATGTATCATTTGTCTGTACATGAATGAAGCTACCGCACAGTTTGCGGAAGCCACTCACACTGAACGTATCTTACAAGAAATAAATCCACTTTCATCACAAAACTGTGAAGAATCATCAGTTGATAACTTGGGTTTTTTTTCCACTGAGACTTATCAGGGCCATTTATATAAAGTCACTTGTTATACTGACCAGCCAGCAGTTGACTGAAGTGCCTACAAGCCTTTTTCTCTGCATCCTTTGGTATTCACAGATTTCTCCATCATCCCAGAAAGGTAAATTTAATTACAAAATGTATGATCAATATCTCCTTTAGTTAGGTGAAAAAAGTTTTGCTCATTAAGCTCAAAACCAATATTAATTAACTTCAACTAGCAAAAATTCTTTGGTTTGGAGGTCACCATTATAATAGCATGATTTAAACTTAGCCCTCATTCTTGTATCCTAAAGATGTCAGCTGACAGTCCCCTTCCCAAAGTATTGAGGACTCAAAGCTACAAAGATGAAGATTTACACAACAACAACAGAACAACCAAACAAAATCTCTGTACAGTTCCTGCCCTGTAAGCTATGACTTGATGACAGTACCTCAAATTCAACTTTGCTCATGGTTGCTGTTTTCAGCCATTTAGAATGCATAGGATTTGAAGTTGAAACTTAGAATACATTTTGAATACAAGTTTCATCTTAAAACCTTTTCATACAGACTACATCTTTTATACTTCACACATGTATTAACAACCCTCCATCCAGCCACTTACACTCTGTGCCACTGGGTTTTCATACAGTAATAGTCCATGCTTCCATAATTCTGAGAGATTTTATTAGTCCTTTCAGGTCACACCAGCACGCTTATTAAAGAGAAAAAAAAAAGGAATTCTTGGCTATTTGAAGGAATGCTTCAGCTCAAAACACATCCCTTCTGTCAGTTTACAGAGTCATCTCTAATCTCCAATTTACGTATAGGACAGAAAGGCACTTTCTACAACCACTGTGTTTTCTCCGTCAAAACGTAATCACTTTGCTTGGCACCCAACTCTGCTTCTTACCAGTTTTACTCTTAATCCTGCCACAAAGAAGGTGACAGATCTAACAAGGCGTTCTTGTCTTTTCAAATCTCTAATAATGAGGTTTAGATATCAAACAGATAACAAAGTAAGCTGCCTCAATTTCTTCCAATTCCAATAAAGGGTCGACTCATTCAAATTCAAGACACACAATCTTTATGTTTTCATACTACTACCTCACTTCCAGTACAGCTGCTTTCTTCACATTTCAATTGCAACTTATTTCCACAACAACTCAGAGTAAGTTTACATTTACATAACCGAAGTGAAAACTGGAAATGTACACACTTCAAGTGATGTGAACCTAGCTGCTGTTCAATATCCTAACAAAACACCTTCCAAATAAGGACACTCCATTCTTCAGGCTACTTTAATTCTACTTCAGGCATAGTCTTACAAAAGGACAGGAGGAAAGCCAATAACCCCACTGGCAGCTCAACTGACTAATTTAACTAACCTAAGATTAGAACTAATTGTTCAGGTGGGGTTTTTGTTGAGGTTTTTTTTTCCTCCTGGAAAACATTGTAACATTTTTACTCATTTTCTCTTTTAAGTAACAGCTACAGCTTTGCTGACATTCTCTGCAAGTGACAGGAAAAAGGAAACATTTGTCATTGTAAATACTGGAAAAAGAAAAATATTTTGTCTGCTCCCACGTATACGAAATGAAGTTTTTTGCTTGTTCATTGATCCCTGTGTCCATTGTGTTTCATTGAAAAAAAAAAAACTGTGCCTCCTGTTCAAAGGGAAGCACCGGAGATCTCTTAATAGACCCTTTCCTTATAAGAGAGTGGATCATGTACAGAGGTGGAGTATAAAAATCTCTCCCCAATACCAAACACCCACAAGAGATGCCAGAACATTTTCCAGTGTATGCCTCAGCCCAGGCTGAACCAGATAACCTCCACGTGTAACTACGGAAATGAGACTGCCAGTTGTTAAATACGCTCTAAGAGTTTTTTGATAAGCATTTGACATGTCCTTCTACTGCCTTAAGATTTTCGGTTGCTGCAAGACTAAACTCAGTGCAGCTTCCCTGTTATTAAAATTTACCAGTATCAGAAGTCATCACTGCACCACTTATAAGCTTATCAACTCTGTGTCATCCCTCTACCCACACACAAATGTGGAAGCTGACTATTAATACAGCTGGCAGGGTCTTCCAAAACTGCAAGATTACTACACACGTACCCATTTGTAACTACACTAGGCAGACTGTAAGTCTACTGTTGTAATACGTCATTTTGCCTTCAACAGGATTTTTTCCTGAGAACGACAAAGCTCGGTCCTTCCCCCACGACGAAACCCACCAAGAACAGCATCTTGACTCAACACGGAGTTTCGCACTCATTTGCTGTCATGTGAAAGAGGTTGCCTAGGAAGCATCAGGCCCTTCAGAGGGGACGCAGCCCCCCGTGTGGACCGTCTGTCCAAGCAAACGCAGCTCTGAACCCTGCTTCGGGGATGCCTGCTGCAAATCACGCCTCCTCCTTCACCCTCATTAAATCGCACACATTCAACAGCAAGCCCCGACCGCGAGCGGCACTGATTACGCCGTTTCCCACTTCCCTCACGGACCTTCCTTAAAAAAAAACAATTAACGCAGCTTTCACTATTGTTGTTACTGCCAATTTTTGATTATTTTTTTTTTCTTTTTAAACACACGAAATCGGCAATCCCCCCTCATCGTTCC
This sequence comes from Tringa tobata, assembly GCA_033628505.1. Lineage (NCBI taxonomy): Eukaryota > Metazoa > Chordata > Aves > Charadriiformes > Scolopacidae > Tringa > Tringa tobata. The sequence goes on along the minus strand of JAHREE010088945.1, from coordinate 112 downwards.
AGCGGTGAGTCGGCATTTTCCTTGCTCGCCGCTCTTTTTTTAGGCTCCCAAAGGGAGCAAGTGCCCAGCCCTGCCCCGCCCGGGAACGACGGCCGGGGGTGCCCGGGGGGGC
>JAHREE010088922.1:0-10290 GCA_033628505.1 Tringa tobata | reverse complement strand
CCCCAGCTCCAGGCAACTGCGGCCACCTCGGCATCCCCAGCCTGGCAGGTGGAAGGGGACCCGAGAGCCGTGTGTCACCCCCTCCTTGGTGGCTCCAGCTCCAGACTCCAAAGGGCCACTGGCAATGGGGCACCCCAACCTTACCGCCAGCTCTGGGGGGGGGGTGTCTGCGTGTGTCCCCCCCGGGATGCCCACCCGTACCCCGTGTGGTGCCCGTGACCTTACCGAGTACCACGGGCGGCGTGCTGTTGGTCGGGGGAGCTTCTGGGGTGGTGGTGGGTGGAAAGAGGACGTTGAAGAGCCAGAACTGGGACGTGGGCTGCAGGAGCAGCGACAGCGTCAGCAACGCAACCCCGCCGCCGCCGCCGCCGCTCCCCATGGCAGGCTCCGCCGGGATCCTCCGGGCGTCTTCCAAGCAAAACAGCCTTTTATATATTTTTTTAACGCGGGTCCAGCCAAGAGGCACCCGGGCTGCAGGGGAGGGGAGAGCTGCAAGGGGCTGGCCGTGATGGGGAGGAGGGGACGGGGAGGGCCGAAGGACTGGCCTTGCGGCCGTGCCATGCCCTGCCAAGGCAGCCCAGGGGTGCCCCGGGGGCTCTCTGCACCCCAAGAGCGCTGCCTCGGGGGTGCCAGGGGAGCGGGGGTGTCATTATAGCAGCTTCCCCGTGCCTTGGTGTCCCTCCGCTGGAGTTGTGGCTGCCATGCCCTTCCTCCTGCATCCCGCTCCCGGGGGTTACCCCACGGGGGTGCCCAGGGCTCCCAGCCACCCTGCCTGGGTGGACACAGCATCTCTCCACTCCTCCTGCCCTCGGAAAGAGGGGGCTGGTGCTGCTGAGGTGGCCAGGGGGACGCCAAACCTCTGGGAGACATCGGGGCCGGGACAGGCGAGGACACATGGCAGCGGCAGGTCCCCCGGTGCCACCCCAGGCACTGCCCCTGCCCCGTGTCCCCCTGCCCAGGCTGCCCCACGCAGCATCCCCCCGGCAGGCACTCGTCCCTGTGGGGATGCAGCATCCCCCCTGTGTCCCCCCAAGAGGCGCCCTGGGACCCTGCAGCTCCTGGTCACTGTGGGCTCCGAGTACCTGTAGGTGTCCCCTTGGCACCAGCCCCAGCTGGGGGGAGCCCCTGCAGCCCCCAGGGTAGGGGTCCAGGTGGCCCTGCCTGCACCAGGGAGAGAGGAACCTCGGGGACCTCCAGGGGAAAGCAGGGGGACCCAGGCCAGCAGTGCCCCCAGGGACACAGGGTAGAAGGGACCAGGGTGCAAGGCATCGGGGGCGATGCCAGATGCCCCTTCCCCAGGAGGGAGACCTGGTCCCTCCCTGGTTCCCCCTCCAGCCATCCAGCCCCTGGCCCCCCAGGACACTAAGGGGGAGCTGCTGCCAGGTCCTCAGGGACCCTGGGGCACAGTCCAGCCCCAGGGGGAGGAAGGAGAGGGTGGCATCTCAGATTCAGGTGGGCTTTTTCAGCTGCTTTTTGCAACGTGTGGCCACAGATCCTACTGAAGGCACCTGTGCTGCGTTTTGGAAAGGGGGCTACAAACCCCCGTGAGGATGCAGAAATGGGCTCCAGGTGCCACGTATCTCCATCATGCTCCCTTTTGGTGGAGAGAAACCTGGGGACATCTTGGGAGCAAGAAAGGATTGATAAAAAATATATCTCTGCTCCCCCCTGTCCCATCCTCTGCCTTTGCCAGGCTCTCTGCCCCACAGCCCCTCGCTTGGGGGTCTCTACTTACCCCAGGGCTTATTAATGGCAGAATTTAACTTTTCTCCTTAAAATCACTGCTCTTGGCTTTCAGCCTGGTACGTTAAGCCCAGCTGTGCTGCCTGCATGGGCTGGGGCCATGGGCAGAGGAAATGTTCTTCAAGCTGGGGGCTGTGTGCCTGGGGAGGGGACTGAGGGATAGGGGAAATTATGTTTTTTTTTTTAAATTTTTGAAACGTGTGAGCAGAAATTCATCAGGATGGCACCTTCCCCCCCATGGACGCAGTGCTGCAGCTGATGGGAAGAGCTCCTCGTTGTTGGAGAGGCCAGAAGAAAGCACTGGAGAAGAGGTGAATGGTTCTGAGCCATGGTGGTAGAGCTCATGGGCTTTCTCCAGCCTCCCCAGGGTGCTCCACTGGGACAATGGGCCAGTGCCGAGCAGAGGAATACTGCAGGGGGGGTTCAAACCTGGCTGGAGCGTGGCCTTTCAATCCTCTGGGTGCAAATCCTTCCTGGTTAACATCTTCCCTGGAGCTGAGCTCTGGTGCAGAACGCTGCTGCCTCCCACCTCCTCCTGCTCTGAGAGGAAGGGAGAAAGGCAATTTCCTGGCCTTTCTAGGGAGAGCTTCCCTTCCAGCTTGGCCAGGATGGGAATAAAGAGGTCCAGGAGAGTGGGTTAGCTTCAGAAAAGTCATAGTACTGAAGGGAAGATGCCTTCTTCCTCCCAGGGAAGAGCAAGTTGGGTTGGGTCTACATGGGGCTGGAGGGCGCTTGGGGGGTGGGCTGTGCTGGTGGGGTGAGTTCCTTGTGGAGCAGTGGGGTCCATTCCCACGAAATGGGGAGGAAAGGCAGGAAAAAAAGGTCAGGTGGCCTTCAGGAGCCCATCTGAGCTTGTAGCCCCCTCCGAGGGCATGGTGTTACGGCTTGAGGAGCCCAGAACAATTTGTTGTCGTTTAGACAATTATTCTCTCACCCAATGACCCCTTCCCACACAGGAAGGGGAATTGGGGAAAACTGAGGAAAAGTGAGAGTTGAAATATAAACAGAGTTAATAGAATAATAATAAATGATTAACATTAATAACACTAAAGAACCAGTATTGATCCAAATACCAATATAAAACACACAAGGACTATTGGGACCTTGTCCCCAGCCCATTCCGTGCGCACTCCCTGCAGGGACAGCCAGTGCTGGACACTGCAGCTTTGGGAGGAAGCTGGGTTGGGAGTTTCTGCTGCTGGGTTAGGATTTTTCATCCACAGCTCTCACTGGGTTGTCCCCTTCCTCCTCCTCTTCCTTCTCCTCCTTCTCCTCCTCCTTGTCACTCTGGCTTTTGGCTGTCCCCAAGGGGACAGACCCCAGCGTTTGTGCCTCCCCTTCCCCAAGTGTCCTTGCCCGAGTAAGAGGTGTCAGGGCAGAGTAGAGCTCCTGTGGTGGTGACTCCTCCTCATGTGGTGTCCTTGTTGGGGTGGGAGAGGTCTAAGGGAATCCCCTTATTGTCCCTCTGGTGACACAGTGAAGTGGGGTCCTCACTGTTTGTCATAAACAACCCCCAAAATTCCTACAGCTGGAGCCTGGATAGCTCAGCTGGGAGAGCATCAGACTTTTAATCTGAGGGTCCAGGGTTCAAGCCCCTGTCTAGGCGAAGGCTTTATCCTTTAGGAGCCCATGGAGAGAATGGGCACCTCCTCCAGCTGAGCCACCAGAAATGGGGATGAAGAAGCAAGGGGCTGTCCCCTCTTCTCCTGTCCTCACTGAAAGGTGGTACCCAAACTTTCTGCAGCACCCTCAAAGGATGGGCACCTGCTTTTTTCCATGAAGATGATGAAGTGACTGGAGCATGTCTCCTAGGAGGGAAGCCAGGTTCTTCTCAGTGATGCCCAGAGGGCCATGGGCACAAACTGGAACACAGGAGGCTCTGTCTGAACACCAAGAGACACTTTTTTTACCATGAGGGTGACTGAGCACTGGTACAGGTTGCCCAGGGAGGTTGTGGCGTCTCCATCCATGGAGATGTTCAGAAGCCATCTGGACTCTGGGTGGCCCTAGTTGAGCAGAGGGTTGAATTAGGTGATCTCCGACCTCAGCCAGCCCGTGATTCCATTCTCTGTCATCCCAAACACGCTCCAACCATAGCAGAGCCCTGTGTTGTTTTAAGGGAAGATGGTTGATGTGAGGGCAGAGGCTGTAGAGACCCATGGGGCCACCACACTGCTTCAGCTAAACCCTGGATTGCGCTGTGTACGGGGATACACGCTTCAGGTTATTTCTGAAAAATAGAAACTCTTTTAGCAGCAACTGAGTAATTTTGGATGAAAAATATCCCCTTTAGGATTCTGACATCTTTTCAACCCAAATATACATCCATTTCTCAAGCACAGTACATTCTTCTTCAGATAAGCTTAATGGCTTTATCCCCCAAACTGACTTTCTAAGAGGCGGTGGGTGCAAAAAAGAGGATTGGGGAAATTACATATTTCTGCTTCTGAGCTGTGTAGGAGTTAGCTCTTAGTTAGAAGAGACTTAACTGAAAAGCAAAATCACAGAAAAGAAAATTTCTTCTGTTCTACCCCAAACCCCAGGACAGACAGGTACTGCTGCCGCCAAAGGACAACTTCTCTAGATGTTTTTCTTCTCTTTCTTCTGTGTTATCTTTAGAAGGGAAAACACTTTTTGAGCTTTCTCTGAGTAAAGAAATATGTGTTTTCAGTGAAGCAGTAAATGGATATCTGAGGAGTGTGAAGTTGTGCAAGTAGTGCCCTATAAACTGCAAATGCTACAGGTGAACACGTAACAAATTTTGCTCTCCGCTATGGCTAAGGTGTCAAAGAAAAATTATTTATTTTATGTAATTAAAAAATGCCTTCCTCTCCCACGCACAAGCCCCTGCGGACCCCTGAGACAACCTGCCTGGGTGTTACCTTCAGTTTCTGCCACAGTGGTGAATAAATCGAGATTCGCTGCTTGGGTGGTGTCTTCTTCACCAGCTGAGCCTCCAGTGTGACACTTCATTTTTGGGTGAGTTCTGCACTGCTGTCAGGAGAGGGCACCACGACCAAGCAAACAGGATGCCTCCGTGGTCCGAAGGCTCCTGAACAGTAAAGGCAACAGTTTAAAAAGGTTCCTCAAGCTGAAGCACATCCTGGTGCACCCCAGAGATCTTCACCTCCCTCTTGGTGCGCATGGGACCTCCCATTCCCAGACCCGCAGTGTGTCATCCCTCGGCACTGGATGGGTTTTAACCCTGCTGTGAAGGCACCCCTGGAGGTGCCACGGCCAAAATCCTGTTCCCCAGGTGCTGGGAGAGCCAGCAGCAGGTCTGCATCAGCTTGATCTTCCTTCTTCAGGTGGCAGCTGTGGCAGATCCTTCCTACCCTGTAGGGCAGGAGGGAGCTCTCTTGTCTCTCCAGCTGTTGCCTCCCACCTCTTCTCACTCTGTGGGGTGGCCACAGCGTCTTCTGGTCCTCTTTTTGCAAAACGCGGAGGAAGGGTGAGGAAGAGGTGGAAAAGGGGACGATTTCTTCAAAATTCTCGGCGTTTCCCTCGTGGATGCCTCCCTCCTGTCTTCAACCTGACATTTTTTTTTGTGCCCGAGGCAGTTTTGCAAAAGCCATGCTGTGACTCGGATTCGAACCGAGGTTGCTGCGGCCACAACGCAGAGTACTGACCACTATACGATCACAGCAGAAGTCCTGCCACGCGCCGGGACCACGGGGAGGAGGGCGCCTTCACCGTCCCCTCCTCTGGCACGGGGCGCCCAGCACCACCTGGCAAATAAAACCACACTCTTTTATTAAGGCGGCGACGAATGGACCGGGACGCTCCACTCGGAGCTTCGGCAGCCTGGAACGGGGCCCTCCCTTGTGGAAAACATTGGCAATGCCGGGATGGCACCCAGGGATGGCCCTGTGGAGGGGGTATCGTGCTGTGGGGGCATCGCTCAATGGGGGCATCCTACAGCAAATTTATAGTTAGAACAGTTCCAGCTAAGTCTGAGTTATACAAGAGCTATGAAATTAAGTAATTTTGTGGCATTGTAAGTGTGTGATACAAGTTTGTGGCAATTCAGTTTGAAATACAACAAATGGCAGGAGGATCTCCATGGGGAGCTGGGTCATGGGCAGGGGCATCTGGGTAACCCGGGATGTCCCCAGGGCCACTCATCCAACATCCCTGGGGCCTTACGGCCACCTCCCTGCCTGGCCATGGTCTCTGCAGAGAAATCCTTCCCTGGCAGCATCCCTCTGGGGAGCCCAGGGCGGGTGGTGTGGTTGGGCTGGGCTCAGCTTTGTGGGGCTCCTCAGCTTGGGTTCTTGTCCCCCAAGCTCACGTCTCCAGTGTTTGCGCTGACACTGAGGTCTGCCTTTCGGTCCTTGGTTTTCACCCAAAAACACCCCTTCCAGCTCCTTCTGTGACACCTGTAATCCTCTCCCACCCTGTTTTTGCCCTCTGGTAGCCCAGTTGATGGGGTGCATTGGTCAGCGCTGCTTATTATTTCCTCCTCTAGGCTTTTTGCTCCTTCTTGGTTTGGAGAGAAAACAATTTTCTGTCCTTTTGGCCTCTTTATGACTGAGACTACACCACAGAGGTGGGAGTGGGTGGTATGAAATGGCCTGGAGCAGAAATTGGCCAAGAGATACAATACCAGTCTGACCTGCTCTTCCTTCATTCCCCCATGGGGGCTTGTTCCTTCACTGAGCAAGCCAAAATGGTCTAACATCTAGTGAGGGTGTGGAGGGCCAGGAGTTTGCTCTCCCAGAGCCATCCTGCCCCTTCCTTTCTCTCCCTGCTGATGCTCACAGGCTCCCAAAACACCCCAGGTGCCCAAACAGGGACATCAAAGTGGTCCCATGTGCCCTGAGCTGGAACCACACTGTGTACATCCCGCTCTGCCAAGGTGGAGGGCACAATTGAGGGTCTTGTGTTCTTCATCCATATATCATCCATATATTAAAGCGCAACCTTTCTATTCATTATTAATGAAAGAATCCTCTCCATGTCCCCCCCTCAATTTTATGCCTTCAATAGGGTGCTTTGGTGATTCTAGGGCTGCTTTTGGTGTTTCTGGCCCTGGGTCAGGTTGGGCTCAGTGCTGGTGGAGAGGGAAGGACTTGGTGGGGATGAGAGCTCCCTGCTCCCCATCCTGGGCAGCCACAGCCTTCTGAGGACCATCCCACTGCTTCCTCCTCCCCATCTCTCCATGCACCACAGGGTATGCAGTGGGCGATCCCCTGCATGGACCCCAGGGCCCTCAGGTGCCCATCGGGTCCCTCACCCCACTCCATCAGCCCCATGGTGAGTCCCAGAGCCCCCGTGGGCATCTCTGATCAGCCTGGAAACCCCAGTGTGCCCCGTGGAAATACACACAACACCAGGAGCCCATCCTGGCTCTGCACACCAGCTTGGAAGAGGGAGCGCAGCCACCCAAAAGAGAGGTGGAGACTGGATTTAATAGGACTACAGAAGAGACAGAGATGAGAGGACTCAGGACCTCATTTACAGACTTACCCATCATATTCGCATGTCCTTTGTTCTGCCAGAAGTCCAGATACCTGTCCCTTGGATTCTGGAGAGTCATCTGCCTCCCAGTGCTGCAGTGTTAAGGAGAAAGGGTTTGGTTTTATTGCACATGGAGGAAGGCGTAAAATGGTAAAGTCTTAGTTCAGGCTGGATATTATGGGATCTGCTTCCTCCGTCATTTCCATACTTTCTCTGATGGGACACAGGGCCTTGCGTCTGAGGCAATGACAAGGTCCCCTGTGCAGGCAGTCAGCCTGGGTTTGGGTCGGGCAATGGAGGAGACTTTGGACCAAACAGGCATCAACCTACGGGCCAAGGCATCTCGGTGTCTAGTTAGAAAATACTGGAGGAATCCTTGTCTCTTTGGCCACTCACAACTTTCTGGTTCTACCTAGAAATCCTACTGGAGTGCCCAACAGCTGACCCTTGGATGGCAGGGTGCCTCATCCCAGGTCACAACCTCCCAAGCCTGCTGCCCTACCATGAGGGGTCACAGTGAGAGACTCCCTTCCCCTGGGTGCTCCTGGTTGTGGAGGGAAGGGTAGTGCAGGGGACAGGGAGACACCAGCCATAGCTGGAGAGATTTACCAGGAAATACTATTCTCTTCATAATTCCTCTGCCGATTCAGCTCTACGCTCCTGCTCCACTGTTCCCGACGCATGTGGTAAGTCTCCAAGAGTTGCAGGGTGTAGTTTGCTCGCATGGAAAGTTGGCTGCAGGGGAAAAATCTCTCTTACCTTCTGGCTGAGACCCTCCTGCCTCCCCCTGCCTTCAACTTGGAGGCAGCTTGGGGCTGCCTGGCATCAGGGTCTAAGCCGGGCCATGGGGAAGGAGAGGATGACATACCCAGTCCTAGAGCTCAGGAGCCGGAATTCTTCACACCTTGGGCAGCTGCTGCTGCTCAAGTTTCCCGGGCTGAGGCTGGTGGGTACATTCAGTTTGGGTAGCCTCTGCGGGCTCTCCAGCTTCCTCTTCACCATGCCTCTGGGTGGGAAGGGAGCAGGACTCTCCTCTTTCCCAGTCGGTGGCAGTGGTGGGCATGGCTGAATCTCTGTCAATGGTTCACGTGACCGCCTAGCCTGCATGGGTGCAAGAGGATGACTTTTAGGAGGCTTCTCACCTCCCTCGGATCCTCCAAGTATTCAGCAGCAGAGATGCCAGTGGCTACAGGGTCTGTGCAGCCCTCCAGCATGGTGTTCTCCTCCCTGAGAAACCCCTGTGAGATAACTGCCCTGGGCAGGGACCTGCAGCTGTAGCAGAGGAACTAGGAGAATCATCCCAGCACAACCCTCTGGATGGGTCTGTGGGAGGGCACCGGTTCCCCACTGGGCCCATGCTCTCATGCTGACATTGCTTGTGATGAAGTAAATGAGGGGAGGGAATGGCCATTTTTGAGAGCAGGAACCATGAGATCAAATCCTCCAGCATGTCAGAGCACATCATGGAAACACAGAGATGGCTTGGTTGGAGGAGTTGGAGGCCCTGAGGGCACCAAGAGGCCTCAATGACCCCATCCATCATCCCCTGGCATCTCCACGCGCATCCTATTTCAGCCCCTGCCAGACCTGACCCAGACCCTGACCTGTGTACTGGTTTCCTGATGTGACTGGAAGGTCTTCTTTTCGCTTCTCAAAACGGGAAATGTGATTTGAGGCCTGGCACCAGGAGTTTGCTTGTTCTTGCTGTCCTTTTCTGCCACCAACACGTTGTCCTGAATTTTTGGCAGAAAGCTGAAAATACGCAAGAGGGTGAGTTGATGAGTACGGGATGAGGCTGTTCTCCACCTTGTGCTCATGAGTAGTTCAGCTCCAGCCTCTCCAAGGCTGGAGTTTAAGTGTATTTGGCTACTTGGTTTCATGTCAACAGTGGAGGAAGAAAACTTTGAGTTGTAGCACTCGCATGAGCTGTAACACCCACATGTCTTGAGAGAACCAAGGGAACAGCAGTGACTTTTGCGATAACCAGAGCCTGGAGGGACCACAACCCTCCTCCTACAAACTGCACTGTGGTGGTCACACAGTAAAGGCTGTGTTTTGGGGACACCCAGTGAGAGAGAAGGAGGAAGTGTTTAAGGGAGAAAAGAAATGCTGGCAATTAGCTCACTCCTCCTGGGCCAGACAACCTCCCCTGACCACCAGATTTGGACTTAAATCAGAGTCTTCCAGTTGACTGAATCCAAGGTATGAAACAGTGAACACTGCTCTGTCTTGCTGGGGGAGGATGTTCTGAATTTCATTTTTTCTTTGAAAAGCAGCATCATTTACACCGTAATGAGAGCAGGTTGATAGATATCAAAAAGGAAGGAGAAATATCTCCTTGCTCCTGGAGTAATTCTTCACACAACCATCAGTCACCATGGCAAACCTGAACAGCTCTTCAGAGGCAATACCAGCACCGCCTACAAAGGGAACAACTCATTCAAGAAATCCAAGAGCACGGGCTCACCCTCATTCATTTCTCCATGAGACTCACCTGCCATGTGACCTTCCTCCTTTGCCTTTCTGCCCCTTTTGTTTCTTTGGGCCAGATGCTGTGGACGAAGACCGGGAATGCCTTCCTCGAGAACGGTGACGTTTAACAGAAGGACTCTCTGAAACAAAACAAGACTCTTCAGAAAACATTTTTGGGACTATTTAACAAGAATGACAGGCAGATCAGCCCCAGCATCTGATAAAACAATCCAATTCCCTTGATGCCATCATCTCAAAGAGGACTCTCTCTCTAGGAGGTCTTTGGCACAGCTTAACAGCCTTTTAAAACTCATCTCCAGCCAAATTTTCTCTGCACATTCAAGTGCACAGGAGAGGTTGACCCCTCCACCCTCAAGCTCAAGGCAGAGCTTCCTAAAATGAAGGAGCAGCTTCAAATATATACCAGGGTAGAGACCCCAGGAGGAAAGTGTGTTGCCATGAGGTCGTCTTCCACAGCGGGTGACTTGAGCTTTGCTGTGTATAGTGAAGCCCAAGAGATGCAACCTTCCCTCCCAGGGCACCACGGTTTGTCCTTATCTTCCACCAACTACTGCTGAGGTCTAAAGGAACATCCACACAGAAGCACCTGTGCCC
>JAHREE010088902.1:0-12404 GCA_033628505.1 Tringa tobata | reverse complement strand
GGGGGGGCTGCCCCCAGGGTGTTTGCTGAGGGGGGTGAGGAGGCAGCAGGGCAGGGCAGAGGTGCTGTTGCCAAAGGACAGCCATGGAGGTAGGGCTACCTGTAATCTCTAACGATTAGGGAGCTGTTTCTAGCCGGGGTTTATTGCCAATAAAGCCAGCTCAGCACAACTCGGGCATTAACTCTTATCTGCCCAGCGTGACAAGAGCCCTGGGCTTTACCTTGGCCAAGGAGACCAAACACCCAAGGCAGGACACGGCACAACCCTGCCACGCTGGGGACACAGCCAGCACCCTGCACGGGTGGGACGTGCCACCCCGACACGTGCTCCCGAAGCCCCCATCTCCCTTCACCCACTGCATGGGAGGAAGCTGCAGGAGCCCAGCCACAAGGGCGAAGACTCCATATCCGAACTCCTGAGGGGTTCAGCTGTACAAAAGCAGCGTCCCGCTTAATTAAAAGCAGACCTGCTATAACGAGCCTGCCAGCACACCAGCGTGGCTCGGGCAGCTCTGCTAGAGCGGAGGCTGAGACTCAGCCTCACCACGGGACTGGGACACAGGGGGCTGGGAGCCAGGGAGAGGTCACCCTGTGACTCCCCACGAAGCCAGGTCTTCCTTTGCGTCCTCCCAGCCCCCCGAGGAAACAGAGCCTGTCTCCCATCCAGCCTGATGCAAAGTCATCCCTAAAATTGCCCCTGGAGTGGGGCCTCTGCTGGGTTCCTTCCTCCCCGCGCAGGGTCCCATGTCACCCCCAGGCTGTTGGCTCCCACCGCACCACCCAGCCGTGCCAGCACCGGGACTGCCAGCCAATGTGCCTGCCCTGCAAGGGAGATGTCGCCCGAGGAGCTGTGGCAGCACGGGGAGGAGGCTGCTCTCTGCTGTGGGACCTCGGGGACTGGGGCGGCACGAGCCGCTCTGGATGTGGGCACACCAGGGTGCCTCGCAAGAGCCTTTCCAAGGATGCCCTGTGTTTTGTTGGCCTTTTTTGGCTGCCGAGGAGGTCAGAGGGCTGTCGGCAACAACTGGAGGCTTGCTGCGGCTCTTCCCGCTGCAGAAGATGGGCTGTAGCTCTGTTCTCTGGAAAACATTATGAGTTCTTGAAACCGTAAAACAATCTGGCTGGTGTCTCTCCCTCTGACGTTGGAAATCTGGACAGTGTTTGTACCGAGAGAGGGAGCAGGATGTAGAGACACATGCCGAAACTCACAGTTACGTATCTTGCCTGGCTCTCTCTCCCGCAGCCCAGGCACCCCCATCTCTTTGGCAGCGCCGACACACGGAGGGCATCTGCCAAACAGGGGAGACAGTTCTGGGCCTGAGCCCACCACAGCCCAGCAGCATCCTCGCTGAAGCTAGTGACTAGTATAGAGCAGGACCACAACAGGCTGATCCTGCCGAGCTGGGGAACACTTGGCTTTGGGGTTTTTTTGTAGCTCCAGCATCAGGCTGAGCCCTGTCCCCGCCTCCATCAGCAACAGGCTCAGCTCCAGACCTGGAAGACAACCTGCCTTTGTCCCAGCAGTGAAATTAATCCAGTTTATGGTGGGGGAGAGCAAATGGCCCGTTGCACTCAGGAGTTTAACTGGAACATGGAAATGTAGAGCGATACCGGAGTCCTTCCCAGCTATGGAGGGGAGACCAGGACATCCTTCAGGGCTGCATCACAGTAGGTGCTGGAGGAGACGATGAGCCTGGAAGAAGGGGATGGGGGAGCTTTGGGATGGTGATGCATCAGGGCAAACCCTTCCACTAGGCAGCATTCCCAACCCAGCCAGTCCCATGTACGGTGAATGGACAGGTAAACTGGAGCTCTCATCCCCAGCTCTTCATCTGGGAGGGCTCTGGCTGGTTCCTCAGCCACACAAGGGTCTTACGTCAAAGATCCTGGTGGGCCTGATGGGTGCTTCCTTTCTCCCTGCAGCTAAGCCTTGCTCCTTGCCACGGGGTCAGCACTGGCTCATCCCGCAGCACAGAGTCCCGCGCTTCCCTTCCCACGGAGCGGCTTGCTTTCAGCCATCCTTAGGCTTTCATTGTGCTCTGAAACAGAGGGGCTGGCAGCTGGACAGCCCGGGCTGGTGTTTCTGAGCGGGGTCCAAGCAGCTGTTTGTGCTCTCGCAGACGGTGCTGGCGCTCGCTGCCTTCCCCGCTGGGCTCAGCTGCGTGCGGGCAGGCGGCAGGCACAGCCCGTGGGCAAACCCTGCCCGTGGAGCTGCCTCTTGGGGTCACCTCTCCCTGGAGGTCCTGAGAGCGGGGCTGGTGCTGGGAACTGCGTGAGCAGGGTCACCTCTCCCTCCCCAAAGGGACAAGGAGCTGGACCACCACGGCCACCTGCTGCTGGGCAGCTGAGGGCAGTGGGATGGGAGCAGGCAAAGAGGGGAAGGGGAGAGGGGCATGGCGGTGAACGGCATTGTGCTTGCTCAGCCAGCGTCACGGCAAGCAGCAGGGTCACAAGGCACCTCTCGGGGAGCTCCTCGTGCACCAGGGCAGCCCACAGCACAGCCACCGCTCCCCCCTCCTGCCGTCACCCCCGCTGCAGACCTTGCACGGGGCGAGGGCTCCCTTATCGCCCGGTGTTTGCCTGTCTGGAGGAGCAGGCTGCAGACGGGACTGGTTAACCATCACCCATGGGAAACAGGACAGGAAAAGGTCTGACGGGGTGGGCTGTCCGTGGCCCCTCATACTTCACTGCGGAGGCTCAGAGCCCAGCTGGCCCCATGCGCTTGCTAGTGGCTGCTCCAGCAGCAGCTCTGGTGTCAGCCACATTTCACAGCTCAGAGCTCTCCCTCCAGTGTTAAAGCCCGCTGAGACCCCCCTCCCAAAGTAAACAGGAGCCAGTTTATTGGTCTCTGGAGCCATTTCCCGGGGAGGTCAGGAGGGCTCTCCTTGGGGCTTGTGACAGCCGGATGAGGTCTGCTGAGCCAAGGTGTTATGAGAGCGCTGTGCGCTGGGGAGAACAGCGTTTAGCCCTGGGGATGCCTGCAACCTCCTCTGAACCTTGGGACAAAGTCCTGTTTGTCTTCCCTCGCTCTTCAGGGTGCTGTGCTCTGGGCTCTCCTGCCCGCTTGTTTATGGCACTGATGCAGAACATTACGGTGGCTGTAATTGCCAGTGGTTTGCTGATTGCCCTTTTGCCGGGCTGGAGGCAAAAGCCCTAAATCCCCTCCAAGGTTTGAAATCGTGTCATCCCGAAGGGCGAGAAAGGGAAGGGATTTACTTATGAGTTTGCTTAAAGAGTACCTGGACATAAAATAAGAGCAGGGCAGGAGCGACACTGGCACCCGTGGGGACTGCCCTGTAACGCTGGTTCACTGCCCTTGTGTCCCTTCCCGCAGCAGGCAGCTGGGCACCCCCACATCCCCTCCAGGCTTCGTGTGCGGGAGGCCGACCCCGGCACAGGCTGCCAGCTCTTCTTCTGGCACCAATCCCTCTGCAGCTCCAGCAAATTGGCAGAAAGCTTTCCCTGGGGGCCGAGGCACCATGGACTCAGGCTCCGTGTGCCTGAGCCAGCCGAGCATCCCGGGAGACTGCTCCCTGCAGGGTCCCTGCCTCCAGCCGGATGCTGCCGGGAGGGTCAGCAGACTCTGGGGGTGGGGGTGGTGGGGGGAATCCCACCCTGCGTGCGAGACCCCAGCGGGAGCTTGGCAGCAGCTGCAGCGGGGCTGAGCAGAGTGATGCAAGATGTCTGGAGAGGGCCAGCTACCGGCAGGAGCGTGTGGGAGAGGAGCTGCCCGCCACGGGGCTCTGCCTGCACGCAGGAGGGACCACACAGAGGCTTCGCCGTCCAGCCCTTCACAGCCTCGGGCGTCTGGAAAGAGCAGCACAGATTTTCCATCCATCCGCCCCTGGGCTGGGTCCCCCCTCCGGGGCTGCTTCATCACCCCCGAAAACATTTTGGGGGTGCAGCCCTTGGCAGGGGGCTGGGGGAGCTGTGCTGGGTGCTGGGGGAGATGTCAGGCATTGGTCACTATGGATGAGGGAGCTTTGCACAAGACCCTGGGGAGGGGACGAGGAGGATTTGGCCAGACCCGGCAAGAAGGGCAGCAGAGATGAAGCTGGTGTCAGCACAGCACAGCTCGATGGGCATGGGGATGCCCTGACACGTCGAGCAGCCCCAGCCGTGCGCTGTGCAAGCCGGCAAGCACCAGCAGCTCGGCTACAGCCCTGCCAAGCCCGCAGGGAAGGTCCCTGTGCACAGCCACATTGCAGCACAGTTGTGCAGAAAGGGTAAAACTTCAGATGCCGGGTGTTGTTTCAACCCCGGAGCCTCCTCAATAGCGAGCTGCCCTCTGGAGACCTCCCCTTCGGCCGCAGAATGGAAGTAGCAGCCTCAGCACTTTGGCAGGAGCAGCGAGCTTTCTGCCTCCCGGCCCCGCTGAATAGCAGCAGAATTCATTATAGCCCCGTTTCACTTCTCCCTCCAATTATCCTCCCGGACAATGGGCCGGGGCTGCGGCGGAAGGTCCCTTTCAGGAGGTGCCGGTGGCAGGACATGCTGCTGGGGCTCAGCTGAGAGCCCCTTTGCTGGAGGGCAGTGACCTGAGTCCAGTAAATGCCATTTTTGGGGCCGGGCAGTGAGTGTGCATGGTGCGGCAGGGCCAGCCCGCCACAGGAGACTCAGGGATGCTGCCTGCAATATGGGGGTATTTTGGTCAAAAGTAAGATACTGACAATTAATTAAGTACTGGAGTGTCATCTTTACAAACATAGTGGTGATTCGGTCCACCTGGCACTCCTCTCTGCACAGTGACGTTGGAGCCAGAAGATCACAGGCACTGCTTGCATCGTGGCTCTTACCCAAGGGACTGGGCTCCTGCAGGTGACACCTTGCATCCAAGGACCCAGATGTCTTCCTTGCTGCGCTGTGGCCACCCAGATCACCACACTCCAGCCAGCCATGTGCAGGTCATCAGCTGCTAAGGCGGAGAGAAACCAGCAGCAATCGGCACTGGAGCCCACGGGGGCTCTCCGAGAGCCTGGAGCTGGGCTTGGGGGTCAGAAGATGGACGTGACACTCAGGTAAGAGCTGGTCTTCACCATTCCCTCCCGGGCTGCTCAGAGAGTCCTCTCTCTTCCAGGGATGCTTTGCCCCAAGCACACTCATTGGTGCACAGCTCCCCAGAGCAGAACTCGCTGGAGGGAGATTTGAGGGTGGCTGGGCAGGCAAGGAGAGCCTGGAGGTTTGCAAAGCCACCTCGTCCCTTCCACCATTTCCGTCCCTTCCGTCCCTTCCCCCTCTTACTGCTTTGCAAGAGGTAAGGGCTGTTTTGGAGGAGCCGGCACAGGAGGGACTTTACACCAGCAGGTCCAATTCTGGCACGCTGGAGGCCATCTCTGTGCACATGTCGCCAAAGCAGGCTGTGCCCCAAGCTGGAGAGCCTGCAGAGAAACCCCAGGAGAGCACGACAAGGGCTGAGGACAGTTTCCGATGGAGGCAGACAGGACACTCAGCCTACTTAGTTTATCAGGAAGAAGATCAAGAGGCAGCTTGATTACAGTCACAAGGACCTTGGTTCGTAAGTACCTTGGCAGAAATAACAAGCCAGGTACTTAAGAGCTCTTTAATCTAGTAGGGAAAAGCAAAACAAGGGCCAATTGCTCCACATTTCTAGCAGTCCGGGTGATTAACTCCAGAAGGAGAGGCAGGAACCCAGGCTGCCTTCCGGGGCTGCTGCAGGGCTGGGGGGGCTCCTACCCCAGCATCACCTGGAGCAGCTTATTTTACCTGGACATAATGTACAGGAAACTTTTGGAGGTAGCAGAGGAGCTGAAGGGCTGGGGCAGCATGGGATGACCTGCCAAACACTTTGGCAGCAGAGGGCACACCTCGGCAGGCGAGATAGCCATCGCTGGTCCTTGGGACAAGGCAGGGTACTGGTGGCATTGTCCGTGAGCAGCGGTAGCGTGGCACGGGGCGGGTGGTTCTGGCCAGGGAATCTGCAAATCGGTATTTATGTTGAGATTGAAGCCAAAGGCTCTTTGTGCCAGAGGGATCTTCAGTTGCTGAGGTCTGAGCTCCCCACAGAGGGCTGACTGGAACCCTCTCTGCAAGCTCACAAACCCAACCGAAGCTCCTGAAGCCACTGGGGAGCCAGACCACGGAGCAGCACCCAGGGGTGATCCGAGTAACCCTGGCATCTCCGGCTGGACACGGCTAACAGGTACTGGGCAGCTGCATCTCCGTCGTGCCAACAGCGTAACGAAGCAGAAGGAGGAACGGAGCACTTATCCCATGGGACCATTCATGTTTCTATTTATATCCCACTTTCCCGCTTGTTTTTTACCGTTTTCCGCTTAAAAAACAACAGCCTGGCCAGGACCCCATTGCGAAGCACGGGGAAGAGCCCTGGCCTGGGGGGTGGCACGGGGCACCCCCCCGTGCAGCGCTGAGGCCCGGCGTGCCGCCGGCGGGGCTAACAAAAGGCCAGCAGCGGGGCCAGCCCGTGCTGGGAGCGCCGCGGTGCCGCTGCTGAATGGCTCTTCCCGCGCAGAGGAAGGCATGAAGAGGCGTAATCAAATAAGGGTATCAGCATGGTGCTCCTCCAGCGGCGCTCCCAGCGTGAGCCGGCGGCGGGGCCGGGCGGAGGTGACAGGTATCTTTATCCCGCCACGCAGGAGAGCTCCAACGTCCCGCTGGCAGGAATTTGTCTGCAAATTTTCCCCCATTGAAAGGAGCGAGGCGGCCGGCGAGGCGCGGGCTGAGATGATCGCTTGATTAAGGCCGGGGCAGGCGAGGTGGAGAGACGGGGCAGCTCCCGGGGAGCCGTGCTCCCAGCCCTTAACCTCTCCTCGGGAGACCGCAAATTATATCTGTTAATGTATCAGCCCCCTGGTATCCTACAAACAAGTCGTCTGGCTAAGTGCGTGTCAGACGTTTGTGGGAGGAGTTGTTACCTTTTCATCACTTAATCATTTTCATCATCATCATTTAATTTATCTTGCAATAAAGTTTAACCCGGTGAGTCCCGGGGAAGGCAGGTAAAGAGAGTTACCAGCCCAGCTGGGCTGTAAACGCGGCAGCAAACCGGCTGCAGAAGGGCTTTGAAGAGCCGAGGGAAACAGATTTTGCTGCTCCCCCATGGAAATGGGAAACCCTCTGCCACGGGAACAGGAGTATTCCAGCCCTGATTCCCATCCCGCTCCCCTGCCAGCCAGGGACCAGGAGCGGCCGGAGGGAGGATGCTCCCCTGGTGTACCCAGGCTGGGGAAGGCGGGGGGGACACATCACGCAGTCCCCCCCCGGGTGCCAGAAGTGATTTACACAGTGCACCCGAGAGCAGAGTCAATTAAGGTCACATTTCTGTGTTGCTAAACAACAGGCGGCTCTGGGTTCAGGCCCGCTGAAAAGAAAACAAAAGCCACCCCTTGAAACGGGGGCTTTGAGAGGGTTCAAAGGAGCACCAAACAAAAGGCGGGCTTTGTGGGCTGCCCTCGCCCGCGCCTTCCCGGGCCCTTCCGCCACCAGAGACACCGTTAATGTGGCAAGGGGGAGTTTTTAATTGTCCGGCACAAACAATGCTGGCATATTTAGGCCGGCCTCATTACAGAGCCATCCGAAATGCTTGAGAAGCATTCCCACCGCTTAGCATAAATAGCAGAAACGCTCTTTCACCAAGCAGAGCAGGTCCCATCTGCTCCCAGCCCGTCCTCACCTTGACTTGGGATGGTGAGCCCGTGGGGTCGGCCCCTCTGCCCCACTGCTCCCAAACCCCGGCGCGGGAACCTGCCCCCCTGCCCTTGGCTCATCCTGCCATAGGGTGCTCCCAAAGCCCACAGGAGCAGAGAATGGGACCCTGGGGATTTGGAGTGAGGGGTGCTCGACTGAACTGGCTGGTGTGACAGCCCTGGATGGGGTTTTCTCTGCCTGCCTTGCCCCAGTGGCTTAGCTATGGGTGCCAGGGGTCTCGAGGGCCATCATGTACAACTCCTGATCGGACAAGGCAGTTCACACCTGTCCCCGCTGGGTGCTGACTGGTGTCCCTCATAGGGAATGAGACAGAGAAGGTCTTGGGGACCTTCCATGGTTGGGATGACTCTGAATGGGGAATAACACTGACATTTCCCAGAGAGACCCAAACCTAACTGGGAACCAGGGTCTGGGCTTTTCATGGCTGTGGCTCTTTCAGGTTTATACTCCATTGCACTTATGGGAGCTCCCTACCAGCTTCCCAGCTGGTCCATGGGTGCCCTTGACCCCCACGGAGTGTCCCACCGGCCCCTCGCAGTGAGCCAGTCCAGCAGGCCGTTCCCCAGGCTGGGCAGAGGAGCCTGTGGCTGGGAGGGGGCTGCCCTGGCAGGGACATGGCCCCCTGGGGCTGGGGAATGGCACGGCTGCGAACGCCACTGGCTCAGTTGCCACCACCCACCACCAAGCCCAGCCGTGCACCTGGCACTCCCTGGGCCAGCAGTGCTCACAAGCTGTAGCCCGGCAGCCAAAGTGAGGGCAGAGCTGTGCCAAGCAGGGGCAGCGAGGCTGCCGGCACCATGGGGCTGGAGAGCCAGGCAGAGTGACAAACCAGCCCCAGTGTCCCCAGTCAGGGTGTCCCTGCAGGGGCTGAGCTGCCCGCCCTGCACCAGGACAGCTAGGAGTAGTCAAAGCACTGTGCCCACCCACCCTGCGTTGTTCGGGGAGCACAGGGACCCCTTTGCAGCCCAAGCAGCTTAGAATCATAGAATGGTTTGGGTCGGAAGGGATCTTAAAGATCCTCTAGTTCCAACCCCCCTGCCCTGGGCAGGGACACCTCCCACCAGAGCAGGTTGCTCAAAGCCCCATCCAGCCTGGCCTTGAACACCTCCAGGGATGGGGCATCCACAGCTTCCCTGGTTCCCACAACCCCTTTTCAGTGTCTCACCACCCTCACAGCAAAGAATTTCTTCCTAATATCTAATCTAAATCTCCCCTCTTTCAGTTTAAACCTTCTGTGCCCCTTGCCCTTCCTGGCCCCCCGGCTTTCCCCCCCAGGAATCACATCTCCCATCCCCGGAGCGAGCCTCCCCGGCAGCGTGTACAGCCCCGGCGCAGGGCGAGCCTCTTGTTGGGCTGCGTGGGTCCTGGCAAAGAGCCTCCTCAGCCCACGGGGATCAAAGCGAGCGGCCTATCCCGACGGATACCTGATCCTGGAGCTGGAAGGGAGCCGGGAGGCTGCCGAGTGCCTCCCGCACCGCTCCCACCGCCACGCAGCGCCGAGCGTGCCGAAGGCCCCGCGCTGCCGGCCTGCGTTTTATGGCACTGCGGTGTCTGCCAGCTCCCTCTCCCTCCCCATCGCCTCCCCCCCGCTCGGAGGCAACCACCTCCCCGCGCCCCACGGTTTATTAAAAATCCCGGGTACCTTGGAAGAGACAACACAAGGGTGTACTTGTTACAGCTGCCTCGTATTAATGGACTGCCCCTTTTGATTCTGGAGTGGAACTTTTGGCAGAAAACCAGCGTCCAAAAGGGAATATGGCTGTAAAAATTGGCAAAAGGGTAAAAAAAAATAAAAAAATAAATAAAAAAAAATAAAAAAAGCCCCAATCTTTGATCAGAAAGGCTTGAAGATGAATGGTGGTGGTGCCCGGGCGGCTCTGCTGGAGGTAAAGTTGGGTTGCAAAGAGGGGAGCTGGGGTGGGCGCCGAGGGGCTGGCCGGGGCAGTGATGGGGTTGGGGTGGGAGGGAGCCACGGCAGCCAGAGGTTCAAAGGCCTCTGCAACGAGGAGCAGAATTGGAGGATTATTCACTTTCTATATTTTCACTCCTGCAGCACACATGGGAATCTAATTGGCCAGGATGAGAAATACAGCCAGACAGCATACAAGTGGGCTCGAGAAGACAGAAAAATATTTGCAGCTGCAAGCCATTAAAGGCAAACCCAGCCTCGCTCTTACACTTTAATTACCCTGCTGTACGCTCTCCTCCACGTACCAGAGCTCACGTCAGTTCAAAAACCTTTCTGATCTTAAAAGGCCAGGCGCGGTGCCGGGCTGCAGCGGGGCGGCACAGCGAGGGCTGCACACCCCGCAGCCTCTCCAGGCATCCCCTCTCCCCCCGACGCCCTGCTGCGGAGCTGGAGCACCCCCGACACTGCTCCTGCGAGGCTGACAGCGGTCCCGAGTCGCCTCGAAGGGGTTAGCTTGGCTTTATATGGAGGGAGCCTGGCCTCGTGGGGTCGGGACTTCTGCAGGGTGCAGCTAAGCTCGCCCCAGCGTCTCCCCGCAGCAGCAGTGTGTAGCAAAGCCCTTTGTGGGGCGATGCCTGCGGGTGCCTCCTCCCACAGCCATCACCGATGCTCCTGCATCTCAGCCAAGCCACTTATTCCCCAGGATCCAAAAGCACTTGCTGAGGACTTTTCTTCCTTCTCAGCACCTGGACCCGTTCCGACGGCCGGAGGCAAAGTGTGGCAGACAGACCCCATCTCCACCATCTCTTTCCAGTGATACAGGCACTGCAGCCTGCCCAGGGGACCACGCTGCCCACGGCCACAGCGCGGCCACCCCAGGGTGCCCAGCAGCTCTGTGCTGCCCGTGGGAGGGCTCTGGATTTGGCGAGGGGTGGCAATCACAGCCCAGCCCGCCCGGCCACCACCGCGCTGCTGCCGGCTCCCTGACTGCTCATTTCCCTTTCCGCTCCTGCGGTGACACCAAAGATGTTATTGCAGGTGTCGGCCCCGCTCGCTCCCCCGCACAGTTCACCCCACTTCTCCTGAAACCTGAGGAGGACTGAACTCATTTTATGCCATTTCATTTCAATGCTCTGAGCGTTAACCTTGTGCCAGGCGTTTTTAATCCAGCCATAAACACTGGAGAGGAGAAGGGCTGTAACTTTGCTTGATGGGGCATTTTTTTTTATTGAATATTGTGAAGCTTTGATGTAATCTCCTTCCAAAAGCATGAGTTGGGGGAAAAGAGGGTGGTTGAGTCTGGACTAATTTTAAATTGAGTTTAAAGTTGCTTAGCGGCGCTGAAGGGGCATTGGAGGACATAGGCGAGGAAGCCAAAAGATGGGGAAAGACCCTCGGATGGAAGATCTGAAATGAATATGTGGTGTTTGCACTAATCTGGGACATTAAACCCAGATGTGTGCGTGGGACAAGGGGAAGACCCGCCTGGAAGTGCTGGTGCTGGGACCGTGCACTGGGATGTTGGCAGGGAGCTCCCTGGTCCTGAGTCCCCGCCGTGCTGGTGCTTGGGGGGCAGAGAGAGCCGCTCTGCTGCTGCCCTGAGAAGCCCAGCAAGGAACTGCAGGGACAGGTGGGCTTGGTTGCTGCCTGGGGACATCTCTGCTGGAGCCAGCGTGCCATGGTGACACCAGCACTCTGTGGGGCAGCGGTGCTGAGGGGAGCAGCAGGGCAGAGCCTCGCAGGGAGGAGGACGCAACGGTAGCGATGCAGCACTGGAGCATCCCTAATGGGCTTCCACCCACAGGGTGCAGTGAGCAGGACCCAGCCTTGCTCCCTCCCACCCCAAGTCCTGCTCCATGGCCCCAGGAGCCCACCTGCACCCCCGAGGACGGGGAGGAGGCAGCCATGGCCCCGGCCGACAGCTGGGGAGGGAGAAGTGAAGGCTAAATAAGGATGCTGGCTGCTCCTGGCTGCCAGCCCAGTGCCACCCCCACAAATCACCCAGTGGCAGATGAAAATCGAACCCCGATGGGAAGGGGATGCCCGAGGCCGGGCTGAGTGCCAAAGGGTCAATGTTAGTCCCTCCATGGGGCGCGGGCCAGCAGGGACCGATCCGGGCATGGTGTCCCCAGTGGGAATTTGCCATGAGCTGGTCTCGCCCCTTGGGGGGAGTGGAGGTTCCCTGTGTCCCCCAGGAGGGGACTGGCCAGGGGACACGTCTCAGGGTCAGGGAGCTGGGCGGTTGCCGTGTGCCCGGGCCAGTGTCGGGGCTGCTCCTGGCTCTGCCCCGCTCGGCTGCTCCCGGCCCCTGCCGAGCCCCGGGGGGCAGCGGTGGGAGGGGGAGCAGGGGCTCCAGATTGGAACCACATGGAAGCACATTTGCAATGAATTAGGCCGGGAGCCAGCAGCTCTTGCTTGGCCGGGTGTGCAGCCAATCTTTGGGGATTGTCAGCTCCTCCCAGGTTTCCACAGCGGATGTTCCCCGGCCAGCGCGCAGCTGGGCTCCGCGAGAAGCTGCGGCCAAGGCAGCCCAGAAGGAGATGAGCACACGCGTGGGCAGGGACCCCCGCCCACACGCACGGCTCCCATGGGTCGAGTGGGGCCCCCATGCGCTCCCTGCCTTGGCCAGGGATGCTTTTGGGGGGTGAGGATGTGCCAGGGGAGAGGAGGTGGTGCACGGGAGGGGTTATTAGGTCAATTCCCAGCCCGGCAGCCCTGGGGTGAGGGGGCAGCTGCAGCAGGCATCGTGTCTCCCTGCCTGCCTTCGCTCACCGGCACCTCAAGTGCACCCAAAATTCAGCAGCTGGGGA
>JAHREE010088900.1:0-12283 GCA_033628505.1 Tringa tobata | reverse complement strand
GTATTCACATAATGGGGGTAGGGGTGAGACACCAGCATAGTGGACTTGTCTGATCAACACATTTTCTGAAAAGTAATTTCCGGAGCTAACAAGGCATTATGTAAATGCAGAAATAATCAGATAAAGTGATGAAGAGTGAAGAAATGAAACGCTCTTTCAGGGTGCCGTTACGAAAAGACGACTGGGGATGCATTTAGCAGATTTCAGCTAATGAAGTCAGAGTTGTGATTGCAGGCAGGTGGGGAAACTGAAGAAATTTTAAATGATTAATCAGTATTTATGTTTTCTAGACTTGCAGGAAGTCAGGGTTTCATTTGGTTCAGCACAGATGTTTGGAAAAAAAAAATTAGGGGAGATTTTTAAAACACTCTTTTTAGGAATAGCTCTTTTGAGGGGAGGAGAGGTTTCCCTAAAAAATTAGTTTTCACTGTCAAGACAAGCTACTCTGCTGTGCTGCAGTGTGTGGCCCTAACAAATTGTGTTTGCGTGGGGACGTGGGAGCTGTGATGTTTTCGGAATCCCGCCAGCCTCAGGCAGCAGAGAGCAGCAGCCAAAGTGTGGTGCTGACTTCTGCCAGGGGAGACAGGGCACCCAGCGTGCCCAGTACCTCGATTTAAGCACCAGTTCCAATATGACATCGTTAGTTACTTCGTTTTTCTTAGGTGACGTCCAATATAGTTGTTTGGGTTGCGTTGGAAATTAAGTTGAAAGCTAAGGGCAATTCATGGAGTTTGGAACAGTTTGGGGGGTATCTGTGGGTTTTTTTTTTCCAGTAAAAAAGACTAGATACTTTTACATTGCTAATGTAATTCATAATTATCCAGTATAATTGCTCATAATATTAATACCTTGTCATAAATTTTTTTTTCCACTGTAACTGTTAGCCAACGGTCATTAATACAATGCCAACCTTTACTTGGTATTCCACCTGTGACTGGAACACCAGAGTTCAGGTATTATAAATCAACTTTAAAGGTTCAACATCAGTTCGAACATTTCAAAGCATACCTCTTTCTGTCCAGCTTTCATAAAAGGATGTTTCAAAGCACATTATTTATTTTAATTCTGTTCTGTGAATCCATTTGCACATTTCAGAAAGCAAGCAGAGTAAGGAGTAAATTCTTTGGGATATTCAAATATGGAGCTAATCCAAGTTCCATTCAAGTGAACAAAACTTAATGGATTTATTTCTTCTTTCAGTAGAATCCACCCTGAAGAGATGTTAATTTGGACATTGTTGTGTTTGGTGTTAGGCTGGGAAGGACGCTGTGGATTAATAGTTCTAGGATGGGAGGAAAGAAACACATTTTCATATGCTAAAGGAGATATTAAATGAATTAGTCACTCCCTTGAGCAAATGACACCTATGTGCTTATGGCACGTTGATATGGGGAAATCATATGAAGTCTGGATGTCACCATTTTTATTATTTATTAGGTTATCATGTTTCCACTGATGTCTGCACATGTACTTGCATGTTTGTTGACTGTTAAATGGCATCACTGCTTTCTAACTGCTAATAGTTCCCGTTGCTATTAGTTCTCATCTGTTTGAGAATTTATCGGTATTATATACGGATCTTTCTAGCAAGAGAAAAGGCATGTATGTGCTAAAGTTGGAAATTTGGCGTGTGTTTTTAAGCTGTGCAGTTTTACTAAAACAAAGAAACTTATGTCTTGCAAAGTTACAAGCAAGCTTAGGTGAGTGTAAAGATTTAGCAAATCAGTGTCTAAAACCAATCTCTTAAATCACTGTGATTTATTCCTTTTTTATTCGTAGTCATGAATTTCTAAACCAAATGTAAACAGCGTCTTCAAACCTCTTATTCAGGGTCTCTAAAGTCCACTTCTCTTACTAAATTAATAGGAAGCATTTTTTACTGCGTATTAACTTTCAGTTACTTATTCATTGCCATTCACTTCAAGTAATTTTATGGACCCAGCAAAATTTGGAGAAACGGGTGTCTTGGTGGACTTCTGGGCATCCAAATGTGGAGAACTAGACTTGGATACTGGGCTGTGAGGATAGACTCCAGCACCAGTACACAGCCCTTTTGGAGTCAGAAGGACTGATAATGGGTACCACAGTCCACCTTTGGATCAGATCCACCTTTGCAGGACAGTGGCCTAGGCAGAGGTAGACCCCAACACTGGCTGATGGGAACCAGCTAATGTGGGACCTGCTGGATCATAGTTCATCCTGCACATTCATCAGATGGTAAAACAATTTTAGGCATCCCTGTATTATATTTGACCTTCTAGTTAGAATTATAGAATCATAGAATTGCCTGGGTTGGAAGGGACCTTTCAGATCATCGAGTCCAACCATCAACCCAACACTGACAAAACCCATCCCTAAACCATGTCTCTAAGCACTGTGTCTGCCCGGCTTTTAAATCCCTCCAGGGATGGTGACTCCACCACTACCCTGGGCAGCCCATTCCAATGTGCAATAACCCTTTCCATATAAAATTTTTTCCTAATCTCCAATCTAAACCTCCCCTGGCGCAACTTGAGGCCGTTTCCTCTTGTCCCACCACCTGTTCCTTGGGAGAAGAGACCGACCCCCATCTCTCATCATAAAGTTGTTACTTTATTATGCATACTGCATAACTCTTTATTATTACTTACTTACTGACCAGAAAAACAAGAGCCAAATGCTGGAGTTCATCTACTAATAGAGAATAATTGGTATAAAGCTCCTGCTGTGTTTGGTATACCACATATGGCTGGGGCCAATTCCATAAAAAGAAACTTAGCATGATGTTGATCCTATTTTACTTCAAGCTTTGGAGATGCGTACACAATATTTTCTAGTATTTTGGAGGTAAGATATTAATAGTGTTTTCTTACTTAAAAAAAAAAAAAAAGAACTAAAAATAACGAGGATTTGATGAGGGGGCAGACAGGAGGGAAGAGAGATGCACTGTAGGGATATCGTTGCTGGTTTGTGGGAGGTTTTTTGGGTCTCACAGAGGAACGAGAGCCTTGTGCTCTCGTACAGCCTTATGCTCTCTTATGCCCAAGCTGTACCCAGCTGAGGGGCAGCCCCTCTCCATCACTTGGATTTTCCCCTTCCCACCTGTAGCTGCCCGGCAGTTCCTGAGACACTTTCCGAATTCAGAACCCTTTCTAGATATGGATGAAGGTTCAGGAGGGGGAGCATTTATTCTGGGCGTTTGTTTTCCTGTGCAGGGAGGGGTGGGGAAGCAATTAGTCGGTGGCTGGAGGGGGCCAGGGATGCTTTTCCATATGGCCACAGCCCCTTGGGGATTGGTGGAGCAGGCGGCACCACCACCAGTGTCCTCAGCCAGGGCAATGGAGCCCTTGTTTGTGTCCCAGGCACCATAAGGCATCACTTGGAGCATTCAGTCTCCAGTGGTATAATTTTGACTCTTATTTCAGTCAGCAGTCATCTGCGTGGAATATGTTGGTGGAGTATGTTTCAAGCTAGTGCATTTTTAGGCTACTAAATCTACTAAATTTCATAGAATCATAGAATGCTTAGAGTTGGAAGGGACCTTAAAGATCATTGAGTTCCAACCCCCACCAGACCAGGATGCTCCAAGCCCCATCCAGCCTGGCCTTGAACCCCTCCAGGGATGAGGCAGACACAGCTTCTCTGGGAAACCTGTTTCAGTGTCTCACCACCCTCACAGCAAAGAATTTCTTCGTAATGTCTAACTAAATCTCCCCTCTTTCAGTTTAAAACCCTTCCCCCTCATCCTACGGCTCCCCTCCCTGATCAAGGGTCCCTCCCCATCTCTCCTGGAGCCCCTTTAGAAACTGGAAGGGGCTCTAAGGTCTCCCCGGAGCCTTCTCTTCTCCGGGCTGAACACCCCCAACTCTCTCAGCCTGTCGAGAGAGAAATTTTCTTAGGTGTCTCTGATTTAGGATTTGCTGTTTTACAGAAAAGGTATTAAAAATAAGTCTAGGTACACAAAGGTACCCTGCTTATGGATATAAGGACAGTGGCACCAGATGCACCAAAGAGAAATAAGCATTTTTGAGTTGCACTCAACACATTCCTTATACTGAAAGCTGCCAGGTTACGATTTTTTTAAAAAATCAAATTATAGGAGTTAAAACCTATTTATCTCTGCTTGTCCACCTGTGTCTTGAGTTCTTCATGCAGTTGTGTTCTGTTGGGTGTATCTTTGCGTCCCCTTCTCCTTATGTCATTGCATTCTTTGGGTATCACTGCATTAGAAGCATTCTGCCTTCTCTTGGTTTGCGGTGCCAGGGTTGTGTCTCTAAGGGTATGCTCAAAGCCCCATCCAGCCTGGTCTTGAACACCTCCAGAGGTGGTTCTGAAGGTTCTGAAGAACCTTTGGAGGTGTTCAAGACCAGGCTGGATGGGGCTTTGAGCAACCTGGTCTGGTGGGAGGTGTCCCTGCCCAGGGCAGGGGATTGGAACTGGATGGTCTTTAAGGTCCCTTCCAACCCAAACCATTCTATGATTCTATATAAAGTGGCATCCAGTGCAAGGTGTGTTCTTGTTTGTGCCTGCTTTGGCAACGTTATTTAATGGAGGTTGGTATAGAGAATAAAATATATCCTTAAAGGCACATTTTCTGAACTTCATCAGGTGAATCACCGGGCTGGATGTGAACACTTCAGTCTTTTGAGTGTGAAAATGTGGTACGAGTCAGGGGGGCAAGACACATGATTTGTGTTTTTTTTAGATATTGAAATCAAACTTTTGCTCATTCTTAATTCTTGTGAAACCCTGTTGAAATCCTTATTTTAACCTCTTTCCCTCTAAATTAATGACTGGTTTGCAGGGACAAAAGTACTGACTGCCCTCAGTGATTTATTTTTTTTCCCTTGAGCCTAGGTTTGAAAGGGATCTGTCATCTTGTGTTCATGGGCTGAAAATATAGGTGTAATTATGAATAATTGGTTTCGGAATTAAATATTTCTCTGGAAAGGTAGATTGTCAAGCAGGAAATATATGCAGAAAATCTGTATAATGCACTTAATTAAAAAAAAAAAAAATCCTTATTAGTAGGCTGGAAGTATCCGAGCAGTGAAAAGAGTTTAAGCTTTGTTTACATTTTGGCTGCAAGAGGTGCCTCTCTTTAAGTATTTAGATAAACAAACCAAAGCTGCTGTTTTCATTAGCATGTTACACAGAGCCCAGCTTCCTTACCTCAGAGAACATTAAACTAAAATTCAGTGGCAGAAAGGAATTTGATCCCTTGCAAATATGAGCCTTGATAAACCTTACAGTATGGGAAAAAAAAAAAGAAATAACCCAAAACAAAAACAAACCTTCAAATTTTGTACCTATTGACATTGCTTAATAAAAACATCTCAAGTGCTGGTGCTTCTGGGTGTGTTTCCAATAGCAATGTGATTGCAAGGCTCTGTGGATAAAGTTACCAATCCTTTGAATTCTGACCTTCAGTCTAAAACAGCTTTAGAGGTTACTCTTTTTCCGATTTGTGAGATTGCAGAGAAAAAGTTAATGCTGCTGGAAGGAAGCGGGGGAGGGAGCCGGGCTCCGAGATGAGAACTGGGACTTTGAAGCCATCTGAGAAGTTTTCCTGTGGCCTTGATTTGTAACAACAAATATTGGCAGTCTGACTGTGGAGTAATTATACGACGTTTTAACATAGAGCATGCGGCAATTGAAATTTCTGTGAATACAATTACTATTGAGACCCAATTGATTTTAAGGGCAATTATAGTGTTTGCTGTTGGGTTACACAAAGTCTGGGTTCTTGGGGGGAGCCGTAGCCATCAAAACCTGGGAGCTGCCTTAAACCCATCGTCTGTGTCCATGGGGAAGGGAAAAAATCAAAATTGAGTCGTCGTCCCCCCTCAGACACATTGGCTGGGGGTGTCTGTCTCTCTCCACTGAAGATGGGGGTTGGGGTGGTCATCTTAAACTAAATGCTCCATTTTAGATGGTTACAGTTAGGTGAGAATCTAACCCCCGCTGAACTAATGAGGGTAAATGGCATCATTAGTGTAAGGTTCAAAAGAATTTATTGTGGTACATTTCTTAAAAACAGTTTACAGGAAAAGCAAATGATGCGAGCGTAAAATTAATTGCCCTTGTAATGATCATTTTAACTTCGAGTTCCACTTCTTCCTTTTCATTACAAGACCCAAAATGTGGAATATTTTTGAACTTCCCTTTTAGAAGGTACTTCACCCTTCCTGCTCGTCGTAAGAAAACTATATGTGACTGAATGTTTCAAGGTTAAGGATGTACACGGTTACTGTACTCAACTAACACAAGCTTTGTGATTTGAGTGTGTGTTTGTGAATCATTTCTATTAGTCGTAAGTGGAGGCTTCTCTTAATAATTTGTGAAAGTGAGCTTGGCTTGCTGTTCTTTCCATTTTCTTCAAAATTCTAAAGGCTTTATTTAACAATAATTTTCTCTGTATCTTTTTTTTGATTATTATTATTTGCTTGTCCATTCCGACATGCCAGCAGCTGGAAAATTATGCAATAATTGACACAAATAACTAAAATACAGTAATGATCCACTGCTCCATCTACTGTTGAACAGTGACATGAATAACGCTTGAGGAAAAAAATACGGAACGCATTTAGGAAATAATAACAAAATGGAATTTGCAACAAATAAACCTATTGTTTCTGTGGTTAGTGAACAAACATATTTTTCTTGCGGAATTAAGAATTCTGAGTACGACTTTAATTCAGAGCTGCAAAAACAAAGAGGAACTTTCCATCCCCCTTTTCACCTTACGGGAGGTGCTGACAAAACTGGTTTTGTTCATGTTAATGGAAAATAGTTGGAGAAAAGACAGTCTGGCGTTACTGAGCTGACTCATGCTATACAGTGAGCTGTTTAAGTTGTTGCTGTGAAAGAAAAAAAGATGCAATGGTTTGTATATCCTAGCTTTTTTTTTTCTGGTAGCACTCAATGAAATAGGAGGAAGGCTTAAATAGTTGTGGGAGGACGAACGAGGGGAAAATGGCATGTGTGTGAAATGATGTGTTTTATAGCCTTTACAGCACAACGGGACTTGATTATTTTTGTCAGCTGGCTGGTAATCTCGCCTTTGTACTGCGTGTTTTTCGTGCAACCCAGCCTTCTGAGGAACCACCGGGTGCAGCTTTTACCGCCCGCTGGAGTGCTGCAAGCTGCTCCTCATCATCGCGGGGGCATTTGATTCGGGTTGTTCATTTGGGTAAGCAAATCATTATTCACGCATCACAGTGAAGGATGATTATTTGCAATTTTTATTTTTATTTTTTTTTTTAAGGCAGTTATGTTTCCATGCTGAGCTGGAGTAAAAGCCTGAATGTAAATTAGAAAAACTAGCTCTTTCTCAGGAACGCTCACAGGTTGCAATTTGCTCCTTTCATTTCACTCCCTACTTTGCAACCAGCTAATTCTCCAAATAACTTTGTTCAAAGACAATTACGTTGCCTTCAATAGGACTGCTTTTATAAATCGTTACTAACATGTTTATGTATCTTCTGAGCTGAGGTTTTTGTGCAAAAAAAAATAAAATAAGAAAAGTGACATTCTCACTGATTCTTAGGTACCATAGACAGGATTAACAATCGCCCCGTAAAACTATGGAACTTTATTGGAAAATGGGAAGTAATCTCCAGTAGTTCAATTTAATAAATAAGTTGTGGCTTAAATGAAGGCTGTTGTAGTTTAAAAAGCTACAGCGCTACTCTTAAATCCGGAGTAGGTCTGAGAGATCTGCCCTCAGAGTGTCAGGGACCTTTAGGGGAAAGCGATGCCATCGCTTCTGGGTAGAGCATCTGCTTCAGGTGATGCAGAGTCCAAAACTTATCAGTACTTTTTGTGTGGTGACAGTAAATATAATTACCTCCACGAGATTACTAGAAGAGAACAGGGATGTAGGAAGTGTTCAGTTGGGTGTTACAAAGTACCAAAAGAGAGAAAATGTTATTAGATATATTTAAAACTTAAACCTTCGTGCAGGGAACCTTCCCTTCCCCCTGCCGAACCATTTACGTATTTTGCAGTTAGGGCACTGAGCATATTTATAGTCTACACTGTTTGTGTCTATAAATATATATATGCTATATATATATATATGTTTCTTCCCCTGTTATATAATGCTTTTAAGATGCAACAAATCTATTAAAAAAAACATGCATACCTTGATTTTGGAAAGTGAAAAATTGAGAAACACCAGGTATTTGCTACCGAACTAGAGTTTGACCACTTTTTCTCTGGAAAATCTCTGCATTCGTTTATGTCATAGTTGCCGAGAACTATTTCAGAAGCCTATGAAGCCATGAATTCATTCAGAAAGCTAAAGCAGTATCTACTTAAGATCAAGAAAGTCTACTGTTTCCCGTTTTAAATGATACAAAAATGATCCTGCACTTCACACTGAAGTTGCTGACATAAACCAAGCCCAATTGCATGCAAGCTAGCAAAGGTGTCAGCGGGGCCAGCAGTTCACACACGGTGTGACTAAGGACGATGGTTAGCAGCACCCATCTTTTTTTTATAATGCATTGCACGTAGACCTTAATTCATTATTGATTTTATCCAGTGCATCTCAAAAGAATGTAATGAAATTGTCCTTCTCAATCACTTCAATAGTTTCTGGATAGAACAGTTAAAAAGGTTGATTTCTGACATTATTTCTTTTTTTTTGGGTTTGTGGCTACCAAGGTCTTCCTGCTTTTGCCCACATGAGTAGCATGAGAAAATAAGGGCTCCTGTCGAATACGGCGAACTTCTGCTCCAGGCAGGGACGTCTCCAGGCAACAGCTGCTATGTGTAAGATAAAACTTGTATGGAGACACGGGAGGGATACTGCCGGCTTCAGCGGGGTCTGACGTTGCCTTGCAGTTGTTGTGGGAAGAGCCACGTGGTGGCTTTGGGGACCGACGGGATGCGCCTTCTGCCTTTGCGAGGTGGGGTCTCCCTGGCGTTACATATTTCAGTGGCATCTTCTGCCTGGAGACAAAAGCGCAAACACCCTTACAAAAGGCAAAAATAAAAGACAAAAGTGCATCTCCCTTACGAGAAGAGGCTGAGGGACTTGGGTCTTTTTAGTCTGGAGAAGAGAAGACTGAGGGGGGATCTAATCAATACTTAGAAATACATAAAGGGTGGGTGTCAAGAGGATGGGGCTGGTCTTTTTTCAGTGATGCCCAGTTACAGGACAAGAGGAAATGGGCACAAAGTTGAATGTAAGATGTTCCACCTAAGCGTGAGGAGGAACTTCTTTCCTGTGAGGGTGGCAGAGCCCTGGAAGAGGCTGCCCAGAGAGGTGGTGGAGTCTCCTTCTCTGGAGACATTCAAACCCACCTGGACACGTTCCTGTGGGACCTGTTCTGGGTGACCCTGCTTTGGCAGGGGGTTGGACTGGATGATCTCCAGAGGTACCTTCCAACCCCATGTCATTCTGTGAAACACCCCGCTGTTCCGTATCCATCTTATATCTAATTTTTTTTTCGTTACCAGCCCACCTGTAACTGTGCCATCCAAGCGCCCCGTAAAGGCAGTGCTCAGGGTGGTCCCGCTTCGCTTGGTGCTAAAACCAGTGTGTGACGCTGCATCTGGAGTTAAAACCACACGGCGTGAGTAATAACGGCTGGAAAAAAAAATTACACCCAATGGCTCGGTGTGCGTTTGGTATCGGGAAACAGGCCTGGTCCTTTACTTCTTCTGACGCTGGAGGTGCCAGCTGCGTGGGCAGGAACGTGGCATCGGGGCAAATTCGGGCGTGATGTGAACACACACAAATCCCGGGGTGAAGCCTCCATCCCAAAACCAGCTCAGTTGTGGTTTGAAAGTGACGTTGGGGACCAGCGACCGACAGCCTGGCCCGCACCCGGGCGGTTGGGCAAACAGAACCCAAAAAGAAGCCACGTGCCCAAACCTCTTTCAAAGAAGGGGTTTCCTAATAGGCGCGGTGCTCAGCTGGCGTAATTAGATTAGCTATTGAAATAAATAAAATAAATAAATAAAGCAACCCGCCCTCGCTGAAACCGAACGAGGATCTCTGGTCCCTGGTATCAGCTGTGGGGTAAGTTCATAGGTTAGACCATACCGTAGGGTAATGATACACACTAATCTGAGGTCCGATCTTCAGACAGCAGATAAAGAACTTTAAGGCACTGTTTAATGGCTGTATAAACACAGAGGACCCTACTTTATCTTCTAGCCCCCATCTAGATCATTTATGCGGCTTCAGTTCCCGTGCTGCCTACACGCCATACTACAGAAGGGATTAAAAATTCAAAGCCGATTCCTTTCTTGCAGTGCCTCCTCAGCAGCCTTTTTCTGATCATCTTAGCCTCTGTGTAATTTATCCCGTGTTTATCATCACATCATCAAGCTCTGTATGTGTGTGTGTGTGGGGGGGGGGAGATCTGTCTTAGTTTAATTAAATGCAGAGACTGGGCACGCTCCTAAAGTTATTACACAGACAAAACTCCCTTTAGGGGCTACAAGCTCTTAACCAACAGTAAACCTCTTTCAGTAAGCTTTATATTCAAAACAGCAAAATTTATGTATATCTTTGTGCTACTTGGGTTTTTTTTTTCAAATATGGAATGAAGTAGTATGGAATGCAAAAATTCACAGGCACCACTGGAAGTCGCAGTCGTATTTTTTTAAATCATTTCTTGATTTCCATAGCATCATTTAAGTGTCACTATTTTTGAGGGGTTTGAGTTACATTTTCCAGTGTCATATGGTACCTCACAAGAACAATATGGGATTTTTGAGAGGTTTTTTTTTTTTTCGAGGAAAAAAACCCGAGCTTCTGCTTCCTAAAAGTACGTGCCTGATCTTTTTCGTGTAATAGCTGGAGCTCCTAGAGAGAGTGAAGCAAGACATGTGTTTTTAACTCTATATAGGTTTCGGTAGGGGTTTTTAAAAATGATCTTATTAACACTGGTAAAGGCTTCAGTGGTGAGCATTTTGGTAAGCATTTTCCGGAGATGTTCCGAAAAGCCCGGAGTTCCGAACGATGGCATTGCCTGGTATTTCCTGATCCCAGGGAGTTTTACCTGACAAAACTGCACGTCTTCCATAATAAGTAATTTGTAGCCCTTTCACAGTTTAATATAGAACATCATAAATAGTTTTCTTGGCACGGGATCGGGTTTGTGAACAGAGAGAAGGGAAGGGATTGTGTTTGTGCTGGCGAGGCGGACGGGCCCAATCGAAAGCTGCTTATTTTGACCTGGGCTCCCATATATGGTGTGTGACTGTCCCAGGATCCCTTTTCTCCGCTGAACAAAATGAAATCCTAGGTGCCTTTCCAGCTCGAGGTTGACTTGGAGCTTTGCAAACCGATCCGCTTTCCCGAAGTAGCCCCAATGCACGCGCTCCAAAACCCTGCCTCGCTTACTGGGATGTAGTAGCCAGAAGACACTTCTCCTCTAGAAGTATTGCTTTCATTCACAGATTAGTTAATTGAAGGTAAGGCTATATTAGCAGTGAATAACCACAGATTTTTTGTAAAGAAAAAAAACAAACAACAACTTCTATTATCTATTTATACAGTATAAATTTATTAATTTTTTTATTTAGTACTGTAGACCTGGCATAGTATTAAGACTTCTTTTTTTTTTCTTTTTGGTGCTGCGAATCAGGATGCTGTTTTCCTCATCATATTTGGACTACGTGTACTAAAAAAGCCTAGGAAAATAAGTGTTACATGAATTGAAAGATACTGTCTGCAAAGTGGAAGTGCTCTGGAGAGCCCCGGTCAAATTTAGTTATTTTGTGTGTGTTATAGTGTTTTTTAACATAACGTTTATATTTTTAAAAGAGTTTTGTTTTTTTTTTTAATTATGAGCAACCAAAAGTGCTGTAATAGAAATGTATCATAAACCCGTTTCGGTTTAATGGCTTACTAATTAAATTATTTAATTACTTATTGATTGGTAAAAGCTAAGATCTAAAGATTTACTGTTACTTGATGCACAAATTTAACTCTATGCAACTGTCTCTTTCTTCTTTGAGAATATTTGTAAGGTCTATGGACCTTTGCACAGTTTTAAATTTTAAAACTTTAGTAGGTCAGTAGCAATAATTTAAAATACAAATTTGATTATCTTTACGGTTGTTTTTTAGAAGTACAGCTATTTCACGTCTCCGCATGGCTTAAACCATTTTAAAAGTTCCAGCTACTTTATATTTAATAAATACCTTTAAATTGGAGAAGGCTGGCTTAAATAGTTTTAGCAGACCCTTTCTTTACAAGGTTGCAAGAATCTCAGATATTTGAGAACAAATCTGTTACATATCCAATCAAAACGGCATGTCCGGACGTGCAGGCTGGCTG
>JAHREE010088894.1:0-14530 GCA_033628505.1 Tringa tobata | reverse complement strand
GCGGTGCCTCTCGGCTCCAGGCTCTGGCTCTCCATCCCACCACCCTCCTGCACCTCCTCCAGAAAGCTGAACCCCCCCCCGATGTAACTCCCTGCCTTTGGGCCCTGCGGGTGGGCACCTTCTACCTGCTCCATCTCTTTCTGTGAGATCTGGGGGGAAAAAAGAAGGAAAAAAGGGTTTGTGCAAGGAGCGGAGAGGAGGAGGGGGCATCTCCCGGTAATGAGTCCTCTGCATCAAGTGAGGAAGGGGAACTACGGAGGACGAGCAGAGACATGAAAATTAAGAGTCAGAAGTAATTAGAAGAGCCTGGATTGCTGCTTAGCCCCAGAGGAACCCCTGCTAACGGTGTGGGTGCTCATTAAGGAGATATAATTGGGATTCTGTAGCCAGCGATGAGCCTGGGCGCAGGCGCTGCTCCCTCTCCGCTGGCAGGACCCTTCGCTCCGGGGAGCCAGGACACAGCAAATCCCTCCCTCAGCAGAGGGGATGGGAAACGAGGAGCAAACCCGCAGCATCGGTCACCTCCTCCACCTGCATTTTGCTTTTTTTGCCATGGGATGCCAACATCCACACGAGGGGTTTGGGTTTTGCCCGGGGCAGGTGCCGAGAGCAGGAGCGGGGTTTGTGGGTCATTCCTGGGGGTGTTTGGTGCCAAACCACGCTCACAGCAGAGCAGGGTCCAGCTCATCTCCTCGGGCAGGATGCGACCCCAGATGGCGTGGGGTAGGCATCCACTAGAGCCAGCCTCAACGATGCTAACGGCGCACTGTGTGGGTCATAAATCCAAAAAATATAGACAAGTGGTGTATGTGGGGCTATTTTGGTGCTTGCCAAGAGGTTGGGGTGAGTCTGCACAGCCTCGGGGAGCTGCTGTGCCACAGGTTCAGCCTGGGCAGCTTTGAGATGCTTTTTTGATGAGGCTCAAAGGACAGAGCATTAACCCCGAGGGCAGCCCGAGCCCTGGCAGGAGCAGCTGACACGTGGCAGAAATAATTGAACGGGCCCCGCTCACACCCCAGCTGGACGTGACCCTTGGGCTGCCGAAAACTGGCGACGAAAAGATGCGGTGAATTGTTTGAACACATGATGAAAACCCTTGAGTGAGCCTGAACTCAACAGGGTGTTGTGAGGCTTAATTAATTTATGTCCAAAAGGACTTTGAGGGCGTCAGATGAAAGAGGTTATTATAGGAGTGCAAAGAGATCCTTTATCCTGCAAGATGGAAGCAGGAACAGTTCCGGCCACGCTCCCTCTTTAAAGAGCACGGGCTATTAGCACAAAGCCCGGTGATGAATAGGAGCTATTTTATTTTTTTTTATCTTATGGAAATGATCCTGCAGCTTCTCGTGATGACACATCATCCTGGCACAAGAGGGCATGGAGGGGGAGAAGCTCCTGGTGGAAAACAGAGCACTAATTATTTCTTCTGAAAAGCCTGCAATGAGCAAATGTTAGAGTTTGGACCCAAATCCCGCTTCTCCACAATGCCCCCGGGAGCGCTGCCCTCTGCTCTGGCATCCCACCGAGCAGAGTTAGGGCATCCCAGGGGTACCCTCACTGCCACCAGCTATTCCAGCAGGGAGGAAAGGATCCCCCAAAATGTGATGGGGAGTTTGGTTGGGCTCTGCCCCACCGGCGCTGGGCAGCCCAAGGGAGCCAGGCTCACGTCTCGCCCCGCAGCATCCCCGGGTCCCCTGAGCTCCCGCAGTCCCTTGCTGCCACGTGGTCCCCTGAGACACCCCCAGCCCTGTCTCTTCCTTTGTGGTTTCAAGGCTTAGAGCCATTTGGGGTACCCTGGGCTGGGAACAGCAGGTGCCACCGCTCAGGAGGTGCTAGCAGGTAGTCAGAAATTGGAGCTTTTCTGCTGGGATGGGCAAAACGGGTTAGAAATCAGCCCCGGTCCCATGTGCAGGGTTGTTTTTCTTCTGTCTCCATCCTCAAGCTGGTGGCTCTCAGGCTGCCGGGGCAGGATCAGTCCTTTTTACATCTTACTTTTGTGGCTTTAGATCTAGGGAATTGCAACCTGCAGGGCAGATTTCTTCCCAGTCACTCTCAGAAAACCCCCTGGGGAATTAGAAACGGCCCCATGTAGCAGCCCGAAGCATGCACATCCCCCCTGTGCAAGCCCTTGCACGGCTCGGAGGGGCCAGCAGTGCCCATCCTGCCCCGGGCAAGGGCAACCAGGGAGTTTGGGGTACGGGGGAGCTGGCATGGGGACAAGGACAGGGACAGGAGGCACCGCGGGGCGGGAGCTGTGCAGGGGTCTCGTTACGCTGCTGTTGCAGCGGAGGCATGTTTAATTGCAGCTCCACAGCAGAGATAATTTGTAGGTATGAATGTCGTCCTCGTGGGCGTTAATTTTCCTCGGCTGTT
This sequence comes from Tringa tobata, assembly GCA_033628505.1. NCBI lineage: Eukaryota > Metazoa > Chordata > Aves > Charadriiformes > Scolopacidae > Tringa > Tringa tobata. Next base: position 12,157 of record JAHREE010088894.1, on the reverse strand, counting down.
TGTGTGAACAGGGTGAGTTTCCGCTCCCAGGGTGATGTTTCCCGGCTGCCGAGACGCCGCGGCGAAGGCTCGGGAACCCGTGGGAGCTGGGAACCCATCACCTTCGCCGTGGGGAGACCACCCCAGTCACCCCTGCACCACGGAGCCCCAACAGCACGGGGCATCTCAGGGATGGATCCTCCTGCTTCTGCTGCGTTGGTGGGAAAAGCCTCCCCAAAAGCAGGTCTTTCTGATGTCCCAACCTCCTGCCTCTGGAGGATAAGGGGCTCTGGCAAGGAGTGGGTCCTGCTGGGAGCCGAGCCGGGCGCAGTGTGGCCCTCCAGCACCCCTGCACAGCATGGGTCCGTGGGTGGGGAGGCCTCGTGGATGCAGTTGCCATGGAAAAAATAAAAACCCCTCATCAAGATTCAGAGGAAGCGAATGAAATAATTAACAAGTGGCAAAAAATGCAAGAGGAGGATTGTTGCGGTGTTTCTGCTCCATGACCCTGGGTGGGCAGCTGTGGAGGGGAATTGACCCTGAAAGCAAAGCAATGGAAAAAGCAGGGAAAAAATCCCACCTAAATCTGAGCTGGACCACCTTCTCGCTGGGGCTGGGACTTTCTGAATCGTGTTTTGCTTTCTGCCCAAAAGGCAGAAGTGAAAACTCCAGGAGAAACTGTCTCCACACAACAGAGAAAGCAGCAGCACAGCTCTCTGCTGACCCAGGCTTGCAGTGCAGGTGCTGAGGGACACTGGCCTGGGACAGGCAGCCCTCACTCCTTGGGGACAAATCCATGGGATGGAGGATCCATATGGCTCCGTGGGACCTTGAGCCGTGGCTGGGACAGGGCATCTGTGATCTGTGAGGGTCCGTGCAGCTGAGAGCTGGGGGGGAATGGGAGGACCCCTCAGTTGCATTTGTCTGAGGCTGGGCATGGTCGTGGAAGGACCACCTTTAGAAATTATGACCATCCCGATGGCAAAAGGCATGATGAGGACGAGAAGAGCTCTGAGGGCTCGGTGCTGGCCTCCAGCAGGGCTGGACACACCGTCCCCACCGTGAGCCAGAGGCTTCTTTTTGCCCTGCTACGAAATACAGCGTCAGATATATCTCTGCACCAATTTCTGCAGCGTTGCAATGTGCTCCTTCCATCTCCTCCAGACACCATTTGGCAGATCTGAGCTGTGAATGTCACAGCAGTCTTTCATAATATCTTCTCCCACCATCCCGTCAAGCGGGATGAGACGGGGGTACCATCTGCTGGAAGCCGCGCCGCCATGTGCAGAGCCGCATCCCTCCCTCGCTAGAGAAACCCTGACACCCTTCCCTGGGCCCACTCAGCCTGTCTGGAGGTGTAAGAGATCCACACCTAACCCGTCCTTGCATTTTTCCTGAGGGGAGGCAAGTGGCTCCTTTTTATCCCCCCCTGCGGACGCCCCTCATGTCTGCAGCCACGGCCCCGTGGCTTAAAGCACCTTCTCACGTGTGTCTTTAGCACTCAGCCCTGACACCATCTTCCAGGGTAAAACATCAGTAGGATCATCTCCATCTACAAGACTCCTTCCCTGAAACAAGTATGTGGCACCACTTCCAGCCATCACGGATAAAAGACGCTGTAATCTGATTTTCTTGGACAGGAGTGTGTCATTCACCAGGGGAGAAAGGTTTGATCAACTTTGCTGAGACCGAGCAACCTCCACAAAAGGAGAGCTACAAACTCGGCAGCACCAGAAAGGAGGAGGCTCCTGTGGATATAAGGAAACCAAGTTTCCACACGCCTCTCAAAGCTGATTCAGAAGTATTTCTCAAATAAGGCACCTAAAGAAGAGAGCAGCTCCTTGCAGGAGCACCGGGCATCGCCGGGGCAGCTCCCTTTGACTTGGGCAACAGGTGATTTGTACCTGTGTTCGCTCTGGGGGTGGGAAGAGCCCAGGCTGCAGAGCAATTAGTGCAGGAGAGAAAAATCTGGGGGCAGTTTAATACAATTTTGTTGCTGATGTTTTGCTCAGCGCAAGCTGGGAAAGGCCAGCACGGTCCTTGCCCCTGAGTAAGGCAGGGTTTCGGCAGCTTGGATAATGAGAAAAAGTGTTTTCTGAGAAAAAAGAGGTGAAATGCCTTTTTTTTTTTTTCTTGTGAAGCGCTTGCTTTCCTATAGCTGCTTGCACCACTTTCCATAATTGAAATACACCTGTAATGTCACCCGGTGCTTTTTGATAGTTGCTCTCTCTAAAAGTATGATTTGGATCAATGAAAATGTCCTGGGAGCTCACGGCAACAACCTCGCTCAGCGTTTTTTTCACTTGAAAGAACCCCAAGGGGAAGAAAGGTTCGTGGTTGTGCAAGAAGGGGGATTTTCCAAAGGAGTTATTCCCCACCCTGGAAAAAAAAAGAGTGATAACAACCTCACTCCGCAGTTTCCCATCAAGGCTGATTTGCATAATTAACACTAAAATTAGCCTTCGTTCTGTTGCAATGATGAGATTGGCTTGCAAAGGGAGCCTGGTGAGAGCAGAGCATTGCCCAAAACAAACCAGGTCCCCTGGGGGGGGACATTCCCAGGTCCCCCCCCCAAGGGACGCTCCTTGGGAGAGCTGGGACCGACTTCATGGCTGGCAATCAGCAACCCCAAGCAGCCAAAGCCTCTCACACAGCGCTGAGAGCAACGATAACAGCAGTTAGATTTGATTTTGCCTTGAAAATACACTTTAATCAAACCTTATTGGATTAGGATTGAAATCCGAGAGTTGCTGGAATGAAGAGCTGCCGCTTCTCCGCCACAAAGTCCTCCTGGCTCTTCAGCTGAACATGCCTCCCACCCGCAGCAATTGTGCTCGGAGATGAATAATTACGAAAAGGGACTTTGGTGCCAAAGCAAAAAAAAATAAAAAAAAATAAAAAAACCCCAGCCCCCAAACCTGGGAAGACTCAGCCGCACTCGCGCTCCAGCGTGCTCAGCATCACGAGGATTTTATATATCTTTTTTTTTTCCCCTCCCTCTCAACAAAATGTCAAAAATGTACTTAATGAGAAGTTCTCCTATTACAAATGAAGCAGTAATCTGTCAGAAGGGAAAATCTGCTGTAAACTTACTCAGAGCTCATCCCCTGCCTCCTCGCCAGCATGCGTTACAGCTGGGCAGGCGGCGGGGCCCGAGTGCCATCTACAGCGGTCGGGGGGAACTAAGAAATCCAAAATCCTGCTGTGGCTCCAGGCCCTTCCTTCCCTCTGCCCATCCTCCCCACTGGGAGCACACTCCCTGACCTCCCTGGAGACGGAAAAAGGCCTGGATGAGATCTGGGGTTGCTTCCCAAAAATTCGGGTGAGGCTGCAGCTGGCAGAGCCGCGGGCATCACGGTGGGGATGCAGGGCAGGTCCCCAGCAAGTTCATCAGCTCTCCAGCAAAAACAGCCTGGCCTTTAGTAAGAGCTCATTTTGCCACCCATGCTCACAGCAGAGGCTTCAAGAAACACGTTGGTGTCCTGGCGTGGTGGGGCATGGGGTGTCCCACACGTGGGTCCCCCCGGTGCCGGGAGGAGTCAGGACATGGGGCTCTGCTCCGGCTGCGGCACCGCGGGCGACACGGCACAGCACAGCCCGGGTGCAGGGAGGAGGAGATCCAGCCGAGAGCCACGCCATAGCAGCTACCAGAAAGATCTGCGGGAGAACATATGGTGTGGTTTTAAATGCACCCATAACATTTATTTAAAATACAGGCTCTAAAGCTTGCCAGCAAAGCTTAATAGGAGGAAACCTTTCTTTATGCTGGAATCTCTCCTATTGTTTCAACCAAATCATTAAGCTTGTATTTATTTGTTTTTTAGCCTAAACAAGTGGGGATTATTGCAGGCAGAACTGCCGAGGATTCCCCTCGTGTCTGCAGGGTCCCGAATCCAACCTCCGTGACTCACTGGAGGCTGGCAAACCCAGCAGAGCTCACTCTGCCCTGACACAACCCCTCGGCCATAAACGTCCTGCTGCTCCAAGGAGGTGGCTCTCCTGTAGCGCTGGCCCCGGAGGAGCGGTGCCTCTGTGTGTCCTTTCCACCACGGGCTGGGTGGGAGGGCTGAATCTCCAGATGGGATGGAGTGGTTCGGTGTGTACCAGCCTCCAGCTGTGCCCTCGCAGGGGATGTTCTCCTGCCCCACGGGTTTGGCAGCCGCATCCCTCCTCGCCTGGGGATGAGTCAGGGGATGATGGCAGGCGAGCGGGGTTTCTAACAAAAGACTATGATGGCATCGTGGCTCCTCCGGCCGGCTTGCTCGGTGCCCGGCGTGAACGGAAACAGCCCGATGGCCACAAGGCACGGGGTCACCCCCGGGATCTGTCCCCTCTCCTCCACCTTCCGCCACGTTCTGCCAGCATCTCCCCCGGGCACTGCCGGGACGGGCTCTGCCAAGGACAGGGATGCCAGGAATAGCAGGGGACAGGTTTGTCATCCCCTCGGCTCCACACAGCCCTGTGCCCATGGCTGGTGGACTCCTGGTGCTCCACAGGTACCTGGCGCAGACCTTCAGGGGGACGATGCGTGTGTGGCTGTGCCCCCCAACACCCGTCCTGCCAGCGGGACAGGCCTGGAAGGGGTCACAGGGAGCTGGGGGCAGACCCCTGGCTGGCAGCACCCCACGTTCTGCTGCAGGGGCTGGGGTCTGGCTGCATCTCGGTGCTTTTTTGGTGTCCAATGGCAGTTGCACCATCTAGAGGAGAAACGGGTACTGGTCCGAAAAGAAGAGGCCAAATCCAGGCAGGCATCCTTTTTCCTATAGAAATAGGATAAGCAGAGCAGTCCAGTCGTGAACGAGATGCAAATCCTTCAGCGAGGCACAGTGAGAGTGACTTCAGGGTCTTGTGGATGAGCCCAGATGGCCCCGCTTTCCCAGAGAATGGGAACAGGGGGAATAGGATTCAAAGATGCTGGCACTGCCTGCTTTACATGTGACTGTTCTCTGCTGGCTGCAAGGAACAGGGCAAGGGAGAGGGGGAAAAAATAAATTAAAAATCTCCAGCCTGCAGTCAAGCTGACCACACGCCCCGGAGCCGGGAATCAACAGCCCTGAAAGCAATTTCGCCGCTCAGCTGGACCTGTATTACTTCTCTCTCTCTGAGCAGATGTGCCAGTGACACTCAGATGAATTACCACAGCGGAGATGAGAGCAGGTGATAAAAATCCCCCCTCTCCTCCTCCTGAAGAGCTGCTCCTCTCCTTGCTCCCTGCTCCCCTTTCCGCAGGGTGCCGAGGCCGAACCACTGCCCAGTGCCCCAAAAAAGTGGCAGGTTTCTGCCGACTCCTCTCCCCAGGAAGATCTCCCTGGGGACTAAACCATCAGGGCCATATCCAGAGGAAAAGGAGGGGTACACCATGGGGCTGGCTGTGCTGAGAACACCCGCCAGCTCCCAGGACCAGGGGGCTGCCCTCTTGCCCCCACCAGCTCGCCCACCTCTTGCCCAGCTCCGACTTGCATTGCCCGTGCACAGGGTGTGAGAGCTCCAGGCTCCTTTGCATCCTCCTGCAGCATAAGGGGATGTGGGAGCTCCATTCCCACAGATTTTTTTTTTTTTTAATACCACTCGGGCCCCTGCAGATTGTGCAAGTCACAAGGAAACGTTGATCACATCCCAGATCCAACCACTAACACATCTCAGCCTCTCAATCTGCCTCGTTTGCTGACACCCAGGGTTTTTTTTTTTTTTCTCCTCCTCCTCCCACCAGCTCCTCGCAGCCGGTTCCTTCCTCCTGGTCTGTACATCTCCAAGCTGCTCCGGCTTCCCCATCCCACGCACGGCTGGGTGCACAGCTCGCCCCAGGCTCTGCCAGAGCCCCCAAGGTGCTGCCTCCGCTCCTTCCCTTCCATCCTCATGGCTTCTCTGAGCCTTGGCCAAGCCTGGCCGTGGGCAGGGAAAGCCCAGCCAAGGGTTAAATCCACCCTGTGCTGTGTAAGGAGCAAGAAAAATACAAAGCACATCATGGAAATGGCTTTTTTATTTCCCTCTCTGATTCCCCCAGGCCAGTTGGGGCAGCGCTGGGTAGCGGTGCATCCTTGGACCTTCTCTGTGAGCCACATTTTGGGGTGAGGGTTTGTAGCTGTCATCTCAGCTCGGCAGTTCCCAGCCGTGGAGCCCGCTGTCCTGGGGATGCTGGACGGATCGGAGGGGGTTTGGGTCATTCCAAAGAAAATGGGACATGGTTTAGTGATGGTTTTGGTCAGCATTACGTTGATGGTTGGACTCGATGATCTGAAAGGTCCCTTCCAACCCAGGCAGTTCTATGATTCTATGATTCTCCAAGGGGGTCAAACCACTGCCAGGGGATTCAAGACCAGGATGAGGAAACACTTCAAAAGGGCTCTCCATTACCACCGGCAGCACAAGTCCCATCCAGGAAAAAGTGTCTCTCTAAATACCATGTTATTCTTAACGCTTCCCAGAGGGACAGGATTTGATGTCCTCCCCTGTTTCCAAAGCTGTTACGGATCCGTTGCACTAAAGGCATTTGCGGTGCCCAGTCAATGCTCCTCCATCCCCGACAGCGCTGCGGAACAGAAGGGTCAAGCTGACAATGCTCTTAGTCCAAAATTACCATCTCTGGACATATGCCATGGCCCTAAAAGCCCCATGTAAAAGCAGGAGCGCCCGAGGGTATGTAGCTGCACAAAGCAGGGGTGGCCAGGGCTGGGAGGTGACTGGCCCACAGGGAGAGCAGCACGAGGAACTGGGGAAAAAGAAATACTTCAAATAACTATTAGCAGAGTTTGCCAAATGCTGCTTCAACCAGACCCAAACTGCTCCTGGGAGGTCCCTTCCCCCTGCAGAGCCGCAGGGAGGCTTTTGCTCCCTCCAGCTGCTCCGCTGAGGGTGACTTGCTCTGTGAAGAACCCAAGTCAGAAGGATTGTGCACGGACTTTCTGTTTTTTCAGTTCAATGAAAATTCCAAACAGTGGTAATCTTTGGGTTGATCCAAAACTCCTTTAAGGAAGCATTTTAACCACGGAACCAAACCGCGGTTGTTTGCAAATCCTAAATCAAAGCCTGCTCAGGCAAAGTGCATCCTGCAATTGCAGAGCCACCGGTGAACGAGACCCGCTGGGCACCGTGGCCCCGGTCCCTGCCACCGTGACCGGGCAGGTGGTGACCCGTGGTGGCAGCATGGACTCAACCCGCTCCATGGGGACCCTGGGGACAAGTCGCCCCCTTTGTGCCACGCTTCAGTCGGAGACTTTGAACGTCTGCCAGTTGCCCCATCGTGAATTCACCGCAGAGAGGTTTCACTTGTTTGCAGCCAAGAGAGTCCACGGCTGCTATAAATAGAGTACTGCTTGAAGGTGAGCTGAAAAGCTCTCCTACATGTGAAGACGCCTTTTAAAAACACTGGCTTAGAGCTAATGGGGGCTTGGACGGTGCTCAGATGGCTCTGCTGGGAACTGGGAGTTGGGAGTTGGTCCACAGAAGTCGTCCGGCGGTCCCCTGCCTCGGGTGGCTGCAGGGATGCTCCTGAGCAAGCAGGCGGTCAGGAAAGGAGCTCTGTAAATGCAAAACGTGATAATTGTGGATGGACGAGTCCTCGGCTGTGCTGGGACTTCTCAGCAGAGGAGTCGGAGGAGCAGTAATGAGGGGAGCTGGAGCGCAGTGTGTTTTCTTTTCCTCCCCCAGCCCCCTTAGAGCTCTCAGCAATCGCAGCACAAAGTCAAAGCAGAGCAGTTTCCTTTCCTTTTGAAACATAGAGTGGGAGCAGCATCTCCGTTTCCGTATGGCTTTTCTTCGTGTGGAGGCGAAGGGATCTATCCCACTGTGCACCTTTGATCTTGCCCTTTAAATAGGACATTTTGAAGCTCACAGACCCCTTTTCATCACCTTCCACCTTGTCTCATGGCACCTAATGCCGGTGTTTATATCCCAGCTCGTGGCTGAAATCAAAGTGTTGCTGTGGGAAATTCTGCACATGGCTCATTAAAAAGTGGGGGAAAAAAAAAAGACAGACTTTCTGTCTCTGAATGAATCCCTGTGTGTTCCTCAGCACTCCCAAGCCCTGAGATGCAGGAAACATTTGAGCTCTCCCAGCACCTTGCACTCATTGCTGTTGGTGTGGCTTGGCACCAACCTTCAACGCCCAACTTCTCCTGCTCACCCCCAGGATGTGGATGGATGAGGTGGAAAGAGCCCCGTCACCACTCTGGCAGTGCCTGGGTGAAGATCCGACAGCAGAAGGGAGGAGCCATTGCGATATGAAGAGCTGACCTGAGGAATGCAACTACACGTGATCTAAAATATAAACACACTGCAAAACCCTGCAATATTGGGGCAGGAGTCGCCGCCTGTGAAGCTCAGTCTGCACCCCTGGGATGAGCTGGCTTCAGAAGAACTACAGCTGGTAAAGCCTGGGCTAGCAAAAGTCCCCTTTTGGTGGCCCAGTGAGTGCCACACCACCCAGGACCCACAGGTGAGCACGGGTCACCGTGACCCTAGACAAGCCACACTGGCTCTTGACTTCTCATACTCTTCCTCTCTTCTCTGCGAAGCCCCAGAAACTGGAAGAAACTGTGTCGATAAGAGTCTGACACCTAACGGGCACAAGCAGAATTGTGACAAGAACAGGATTTGGCTGGAAATATTCCTCATGGGAATACAGACAGCGTTGCCTCACGCAACAGAGAGCCTCACGCAACAACGGAGGTGGACAGAAAGGGAAGACTTGTGTAAAGAAAACTCTTAAGAGCCCATACAGCACAATTCCATGTTTGTAAACATGAAAAATTTATATGTGTGTATAGTATGAAAACTATTAATAGTATGAAGACTATTAAAAGGTTCCAGGTACAGAGCAGGAGAGAGGTGCCACCATTTCCTTTGCAGTTTTACAGGTCTCTGCCATATGACAGCAAGGAAAGGTCAGGGTTGTATTTCTCAGGTTGTATTTCTCAGGTTGTGTTCTCATGCCAGACACACTGGGAGTAGCAACAGAAAAGGAATGTCTTCAAAACCAGACAGTCGCAGCTACATTTTGTATAACGGTCAGTAATGAACGGGAAATCAACCAGATTGGACTCAAAACCATTAAATGCATTCCATAACTGTGCCTCTGTGCTATACTTTCCACTGGATGCATTTCATGGAGATGGTGGGTCTCTTTTCTGAAAAAAATCTGGCATCCAGAGGTGTTTTTACAGCAATGGTGGTTTCTGAGGCAAGACACAAGTGGAGTTTCGTGGGACTGAGCTCCACTGAGAACTGCCCTCGGGCCTCCTCGTGTCCCTGGACCTCCTCCTGCCCCTGGACCTCCTCCTGCCCCAGACGCTGCTTCCCCGGGGCAGCACTCAGCCCTGCTGGAAGGAAGCTCACGCCATCCCCACTCCATTCAGAGAGTGAACAGAAATGTTCAATATCCAGCACTGTTTGCTGGCAGCTTTCTCAGGCATCCCCGTTCCGTTTTTCTAAATTAGATATTTCTATTATAACTTCAAGGCCTCATGAGTCTCCTTGGCATTTATTAAATAACAACTAAGCTCTTCAATTTCCCATGTTACTACATGATCCAGTTGTACTCCATCTAATACGTCACCTGAGATCAGACCGGAGGAGCTGATGGGGGCAGGAGGACGTAGGAGCAGGGCCAACACCATGACCTGGTGCTCCAGAAGACCTGCTGCCACCCGGGATGTGCCCAGCGCTCGCTGCAGCTCGTAGCATGAGCAAATTCCATCTAAAACTCAATGGTCGCAACAGGATTTCACTTTTACGGATTGGTTTTGCCCCAAAGATGTGCTTGGGGAATGCAAAACTGCCACCAGCAGAGGAAAGGGTTTGCAGAACCTGAGGTCGTGGACTTCCCACGTGTCCTGGACATGGCTGTGCCCTCAGCCAGCACTGGCTGCGACTCATATTCCCAACGAAACAGTAGCGTGGCAGAAATGCCTGGTGTTTTAACATGGCTCCACGTAGGAGCTGTAATTGGCCACGAAGCCACAGGTGACCCGACAACAAGAAGACCTGTGAGGTGAGGCCTTTTATTCCTACTATTTTGTTTTTAATCTTGTCCTTTTTCTTGCTGGAGAGAAGAAAAAAATAAAAAAAGCCATCACCTGAGGTGCGGTTTCAGCCTCTGATAACCCACAGCGGCTTTTGCCTCTAATGTACCCAGAGCCACCTATAATGAGCGCCTGTTCCTACCCCCCGCAATAAGCTGCAAATGGGATGAGCAGATCCTGAGGTCGGGGAAGATGTTTCATTGTGAAAACATGAATGTTTCCCTGCCATCCCGACCATCCTAACAAGGGGTCCAATTAGCGCTCGTGACTTTGTCATCCCTCCAGCGGGGACACGGGGCCCGGGACCACTGCTCTCATTTCCGCAAAGATCAGGGATCAGGAAGACAAATCGTCCCTAATGGGACCTCGGGGAGAGGCTCTGCTCTCTTTTCAAGCCAAAGGCTGCACATGGAGGCAACCTGCTCTGCAGAGCCCATAAAATGCCCCCTCCGAGCTCTCCGGCAGCAGCCAGCCTCCCCCTTCCAAGCAACCGCATGTGCACAAGAACATTTATCAGGCTCCTGGCCACAGCTTTGACTTTCATTTTATTTTTAAAGTGCATTCACATGTAAATCGACTTGGCCCGAGAGGATACATGAACACAAGAGCCCTTTCTTTCCTCTGGAGTGGCATTAGGAGGAACATGGTGAAAGGAGCAAAGTTTCCTCACCTCCGGGCTGCAATTCTGCAGCTCAGGAAAAGCAAGTTCATTGTTTCCTTCTGCACACAGATGCTGGCTGTGCTGTTTTCAGCAGCCTTGTTCGAGCGAACCATTTCGGAATATAAAAGCATATCCCAGGGACAAGAACACACAGGCAAAATGTCTTATCGGCTCTGTTTTATCTATTGTAAGAGCAGGAGATAAATTAATATGAGCCTATAACTGCGTCTGACAGTTTGAAACACGTTCCTGTCCCACATCCCCAGGGTCAGACCTGGTTTGGTGGGTAGCAGGCTCTTGGGAAAAGAAAAAATTAGAACGTGAGGTTGGAGTCCAGGAAAGGGTATGATTCCTCAGGGAATAAAAATAGCTGTGCTCCCAAAACAAGCATCTCTGGGGTGAAGGCAAGTGGCATAGGTCAGACCCACGTCTTGCAATGTGTTGCTACACAGCAGGCACAAAAATGTCTGAAGAGCCTTGCAGCTCAGAGCCACAGTGTCCGGCACGTGCCCTGCACTGATCCCGTGGACAGGGACAGGGCAGGTTTGGTCTAGCTACGTTGCCAGCTCCAGCAGCACCTTCTTTCTCCAAGGACAGAATGGATTCACCGCAGAGCCTGGCTAAATTCTCACCAGTGTTCAACAGTGCATTGGGAAACTGCCCTCTAACTCTTGAGTTAAATTTTTTCCACGCTGCGCTGCGGTGCTGCAACATGTTGTCAAAGATGCAGCAGAAACGGCACCATCAGTCAAGCAAAGTGTCTGGAGCTTTGAATGATTAGAATGGTTAGAATTGAAAGGGACCTTACAGACCATCCAGTTCCAATCCCTTGCGCTGGGCAAGGACAACTTCAGCTACACCAGGTTGCTCCAAGCCCAGTCCAACCTGGCCTTGAACCCCTCCAGGGATGGGGCAACCACAGCTTCTCTGGGCAACCTGGGCCAGGCTCTCACCACCCTCACAGCAAACAATTTCTTCCTGAGAACTCATCTCAATCTCCCCTCATTCAGTTTAAAACCCTTCCCTCTCATCCTATTGCTCCCCTCCCTGATCAAGAGTCCCTCCCCAGCTTTCCTGGAGCCCCTTTAGGGACAAAAGGGGCTCTAAGGTCTCCCTGGAGCCTTCTCTTCTCCAGGATGAGCAAACCCAACTCTCTCAGTCTGTCCTCACAGCAGAGGGGCTCCAGCCCTCGCAGCATCTCCACGGCACTCCTCTGGAAAAGTGACACAGAAGATGATTAATTGTATGCGATGCACCTATTAAGGGTAACAGGCCTGATTCTGACATCCGCCACGTTCTCGTGCTCTGGCAATTATTCTCCTTATGGCAGAGAAGCCCAAGTGGGGTGTCAGTATGGTGCCCAGTCTGCACTGTCACGAGCTGTGACCCCATTTTTCAGCCTGGGACCCTTCATACCTGCTGTTCCCTATTGCTTTTCACTTGACATTTCCTCATCTGAGCATTTTCCCTGCGATTCTGGCAACACCCAGCCAAAAGA
>JAHREE010088882.1:0-10134 GCA_033628505.1 Tringa tobata | reverse complement strand
AAAGCTACCAAAAATTCAGATGCGCTCAGCAGAGTTGATGGTGAGTGATGGCAGAAATATCAGAGCACTGAAATCAGCTCTGAATTTCCCTGAGAAAAATTCTGGTTGACTGTTTTTAAATCATCCCTCCTGTGCCTGGGGCTGGTTCTTCCCCAGCTGCTTCAGCTCTGCCCTCAGCAGGGGGGATGAATTACAAAGTCCTCCTGTTAATGATCGAGCAGCTGCCAGCTTTAGATTTTGTAGGTGGATGATTTTGCTTCTTGGTCTCCTCTGAAGTACTCAGGAAGGCTAGAATGCAAGAAAATATTATGGGGTTTAGCTAAAGGCAGCTTCCTCTGCCCAGCCCTTGGCCAATCTGTTGCATTTCATCTCACCGCTTTCTAACATGCCCCAAACTAAAAATCTAGAACAGAGGAGAACATTTGTGGGGCCGGATAAATGCAGTGCACACAAAGCCTCTGCAGTGGCACGATAGCTGGCCATGTGGCTGAATTGCTGCTCCGGGAAAGGCTGAGCTCGAGGTCAGGCCTGGAAGGATTAAAGCTGCTTTGACTGTCCTAATTCTGAGCCGTGTGGGGGATGGCTTGGCTGCCAGCTGTGGCACAGAGCCCAAATGCTAGCACTGATTGAAGCTTCAAGGCTGCAACCAAAATAATTGTGATATGTGTAATTAGGTTGCATTATTTCATTAAAATTATTTCTTCATTATGTGTATATATTTGTGGTATTACCCAGGCAATATGAATGGGTGTATTGCCTGCCTTGAGAATAATTAAGGACTTTCCACCTAGCACTCCACCTCCAAAGGGAATTATTTCTTATAGTTCAACTATTTTGTTTACTTAAGCCTATTTTCTCTCTTTCTGTAGTCTGACACCTCGGAGTTCCACATTGACAAATGTGAAAGTGAATTTACTGTCTTAAATCATTCTGATAGTGGATGTAGGCATAGTGTGTTACGGAAGCGTTCAGGTTCTCATGAGCTGTTCCATTTTAGGCCTTGTTGATGTTTGAAGCTGTTCTAGCTTAAGCCCGTGTATGGACACCTGATTCTGGAACAAAGAACTTCCTTCCTCCAAACCTAATCCTTTGTTGGAGTGGAATCAGGTGCTTTTATTCTGAAGTGAGAGTGCTGGCATGTGGGATTCATCGGGAATAGATCCATGATTAAAAATCCCATGGGAGGGAAGCGCTACACAGGGCTTTTTGGTTCCGTGGGGTGGTGATATCAGTGGTAACTGCACACTCTCACTTGATGGTAAGTAATGTAGTACTTTGGTCTCTCTGCACTTGGTGGTCGTAGCTTCTTTGTCATCTCATGTTCTTAGCCCCTTTCACTGGTTAATCCTTAATGCTTAGAAAAATGAGAGGGATGTAGAAGCCACAAGAATTTGGGCTACCCTACCCTTACCAGTGTGCCTTATCGTGCAGTGTCAAGTTGAAGGCACTTATGGCTTTGCCTCCTCAACTTGCTTTTTTTGTTTAAAATTAAAAGTTTAAAAAATGAGAGGAGGAGAGTGGGATCAGACTTTCATACAAAGTAAACCATAGCACATCCCTGCTCGTGAGCTGAGTGACAACTGCTGGCTTCTCAGTTAAGGCTCTAATCTGAAAAGAAATGAGAGCATTTCTGCTTATCTTGTACATCAGTGCTGCAGAGCCAGCTGCTTTCCTGGGTGTCTTGGTCCTTTTTGCTCTCCTCAACGCTCCAGCGTTCCTGCTCTTGACGATTCACAGCCACCCCTGAGTCAGGTGGACACCTGGATGGCTGAGAAGTAGCAATGACACCCCAAAGACACAGTCTCCTCGTGTTACTGACTGACTGAAAGTGTTTTCTACGGGAAAAGGTTGCTTGGGTGGAGGTGGTTCGGAAGTAGGTGTGTGTATGGGTTGGGGAGAGCGTGCACCTAAAACTGCTGACTGCTGGGGTATTTCTGAGGCCCTGTTTTCACCGTAGATTAAGACCCTTGATTTTTCAGTAGAGAAATGACTCATACTAACTGGAGGGAAAACAAGGGTTTTGGCTGAGTGCCTTGAGTGTAAGAGAAAGAAGTGAGCTCCAGATCTCAAGAACTTCTGTGTTTATTCTATAAATATCCTATTTGTAGATATACTGATATCTGCAGTATCTATTTGCAGGCTCACATTATTTGTTATGTTTTAATGGAGCTAGTAGTTTGCCTCTACAAAACTCTTCTTTTTGCTTTGTCAGCATCGCTTAATTTTTTTCCTCTGCTGTGTTTTCATTGTTTTCATTTACTTTTTTACTTTTTTCCTAAAACAACCAACCAAACAAAAAACACTATCCCAAAAACTCCGGTGCTACAAAGAAAAGATGGGTCCTCGCTGCTGAGCTGGGATCTACAGCAGAACAGTGATGTTCAGGTGAGTTGGTGCCTGTGCTCTGAGGCTGGGCCTCGATCTTCTGCTGAAAGGCATCACCCTCTCATAGGGGAGATGGTTGGAGGGGACCTGGTTTGTCCTGTTGCTGTCTGTCACTGTTCCTCATAGAAGAGGTTGTGCTGAGGAACATGGATATGTTCTTCAAACCTGTGAAATCTCAGCCTTGTGGCATCGCTTTTGCATTCATCCTTTGCTTTTGAGCTCGCAGTGTTGTGGTCCCCCATCTGGTACTTCTACCAGGGGCTACTTTGTTCAATGTGAATGGAGGCAAACTCACCCTCATGAGGCCCTTGCAAATGCTGACCACCAACCCCTGAGGACTCGGTACTGAGCTGCGGAGAGCCTGCATGTGGTGTGGCCCAGTGTTGGTCTTAGACCTGGCCTTGAGCCAGTATAGGGTTACCTTCTGGTTGCCAAATATGATGCAGAGTAAGCTTCAGAAGTGCATGTCTGTTGCATTTTAGTGGAACAGACATCTGAGGGCAAAACCCATCAGTAACAAAGTCATCAGTGGGACTTGAATCTGGGATTTCTTCTGTGTTTAGTTCAGTGCTTGTGTGCCATGTTCCGCCTGCTTATTTCTATTGTTTGCACTCAGGTTTTTTTGTTTCTTTTCAGTCTGGTGTGAAGTTGGCTTTGGTGCTGTGCCAATGGGTGCTGGCAGTGCTGCCTGGGCAGCAGCTGTATCTCCGAAGGGATTTTTGCATCCAGAAACAATCTTCCCTTATGCCTTGTGGCATATCCCTTCCCTTATGAACTTGTGAGTTCTGACCAATTGCCAAATCAAAAGCTCTTGGGTGATGGGAGTAGACCTTAAAAAGAAGCACTTTGCAGCATTGCCCATGTTACGTGGCTGCAAAGGGTTGCAGATCCACGGGAATCCAGGCAGTTGTTCAGAGCTGCCTTGTATCCCAGTGAGCAGTGGGATTCTTTGCCCCACACCAAACCATCCAGCTTCCCCATCCATGGCAGCTCCACGGGTTTCATCCCCACCATGTGATGGGCAGAAATATAGCGTGGTGCCTCTGGCCCCGGTGGGGACAGCACCCAGGGGCCAAGATGTGGAGGGGTGATCTGCTCCTTGGGGACACTGTGCCACATCCCTTTTACTGGTAAAAGGGAACTGCTCAGTTTACTTGGTTGTGAGAGATTTCCTTGGATTTTTAGCAATATTTTCCAAGGACAGCCCCATCCTTCAGTCAGTGTGGCCCCTGGAGCCCATGGCTTTCTTTGAGTGTAACATAATGGGGGACTGGAGGGTAAATACCTCCTTTGCTGTCCTATAGGGAGAACTTGGCCTTGTCCCTAGCTGGTGGCTGCTGTAGAAGATCCCACTGAACCAGGAAATAAGCAAAGAGCTTTTTAGCTAGATGCCACCAGGGGTTTGATGTCCCACGGGAGACACCCGGGCTGGGTCAGTCAGGGGTAAATGAACCCAGAGGGAGAAACTTTGGGTGAAGGAACTCACAGAACAGCATCACACTGCTGTATTTGGGCTTGTGATAGTGCTGCTCTGGGTTTTATAGACTGTTAACCAACAGGAACAGGCTGGGATGTGGGGCTTTGATGGTTAGCGTTAACTCAAATAAGAAACCTCTTGTTAAACTAGAAACTCAAAGCTGTATGAGTTTTAGCTTCTGTTTTACGTAGGTCTCCTGGGAACTTTCTCTCAAGTTGCATAGACCTCTGTCTGACCACAAGGAGTTACCATTTCTTTAAATAACAATTATGTCATGTAATAGTGGAGTTCATGCAAGATAATGGCACTGAATCACAGGACTGATAAACCTGCTGACAGCAGATTAGAGTAACTACTCAGCCAAGACAGGAGTTTGGGTTGATTTGTGACTTTAAAATAGAGGTTTTTTTCCCTTGGGATTCCTGGGAGGGCATGCAGGGAGGTGGAGCTGGCCATGGGTTGCTCAGAGCAGACCACTGGCAGCTGCATGTTGGAGTTGGTAAAAGCCATGACCTTTGCTTAGCTGGAGCCCCACCAGGATATTCCCTTCTTACATCACCATTGAGTCCACTGGGAAAATTTGTTCAGAGAATTGCTAATTCTCACAAATACGTTGTGACAATCATTATGTCATTTGTGTTGGTTGTTCTGGTTCTTTTGTGGTTTTCTTTTTTTCTCCTGAATTCTAGGTTTAGGGTAGTGGAACAGAGGTGGAAAGAAACAAGCAGACTGGTATCAAAAAATACAATCTTGATGATTGCAGCTCAGCCACTTGCTGACTGTGGAGGTACCTAACCTCTGAGAGGCTTCCTTTCTCACCTCCCTTTATATTGGGACCTCTGCGTATGCCCAGAGCGAGCACTGGCTCTAAGTTGAGCTGAGGACTTTTTTTGAGGTCTAACTCATGCTGAAACGGGCTCTGGGCACATCTGGCCATGTTGCTGGACCCACTTTCTTAGAGGTAGCTGTTGATGACACTCCGTCATCACCCACACATGGACAGGATGGAAATCCTTTAAACTGGATCTCTAACTGCCACCAAAAAACTCCATCTAAACCCTGCCAGCAGCTGGTGATGTTCACAGAGCATATCCCTCGTTGGTTTGACGTAAGGTACAGAAATAGAGCTGGAAGCAGGAACAAGACCCCAGGTCTTCCCCTTTGAGGAGACAACACTAACCACCAAAAGTCATGTTTATGTTTGTTCCCTGTACCCAGGACCAGGCTACTGGGCTGCGATCTTTTCTGTTTTCTCCCATTGCTTTGGTGGAGGAGCAGAGACTGTCCTCCTACAGACTAGCTAAGGGCATTTTCCTAGTGAGGGGAAACAGGGTTTCAAATTCCCTTCTTAAATTAAGGAGGAATTTTAACCGTTTTCCTTCCTTTTTAGGCAAGGACTGTACTTCCAAGGAGGGGCAGTGAGAGAATTATCCCTTCCCCATGTTTTAAGACGAGGGTATGCTCCTCCCGGAGAGATTCAGGTGATCCTGAATCATTAGAAACAATTTATCTAGCCCTTAGTATATCAGATGGATGTGCCTGACCCTGCGTCAGGTTTTTGGCTGAAAGTTTCTCTCTGAGGAAGAGGATGATGACAATCCTGAAAGAAGATATATTGATGCTCCAAAGCAGTCTCTGTTACAGCTGGAGATTATTCCTAAATGCTGTGTAATGTTTAGGAGCCTGTTGGGCCAACAAGCCATGGTGTCATTCTCCTTGTAGCTACTGGAAGAAGCATGAGAAAGGAAATTCCTATTGCTTCTCTCTTGTGCTTGCCCTGGCTCTGCTGGATCAGACCCTTGGAGAAGGGTTGAGCCTTCAGGAGGCTGCACCAAGGCCACCTCCTCTCATCAGCTGAGCTAATCCAAAAATAAGATGGTGTCCATCCCTCTTTCCTCCTGGGAAGGTCAGTGTTTTCATTAATGGAAATTAAGGAGGAGTTCCATGCATGGAGTTCAATCTCAGGAAATAAGGAATGATGGAAAAAGTATGAGAAAAATAAACAGGTTTTGGGGTAACTTGTTGATATTGAGAGACTATGGATGAGTCTGTAATAGAGCAGAAAGCATTAAAGAAACACTGGAGGGAAGAACTGGTGATAAGCAAAACAAAGATCTTTGTGCCTCTGACTGCTCATTTCAACTGGAATGTCTTGTTTTCACCCTGAGTTTCCCAAATACTCTCCTTTGTGGTACACTTTTCCTTTAATTTTGAGAAATTGAGAGTCTTTGTGTATTTACTTATTTCAGCAGTGTTAGCTGTGCTGGTAAATTTTTAAGTGTAAATCGCTGCGTTGGGGAGAAGTGTGAGTGAAACAGGTTGATCCAATGGTAATTGCTCTTCCCAACAAACTCATTACAACAGTGAGTAGTGGTACCATAACAGCTGTTGCAGATGTGTTTTGGGTTTTTATTACTGTTACTGCGCTCTTGATGTAACTTGATTGTGCTCTTTAAGTAACTGGATCTTTTTTCAAAATCGGATCTTTTGACCACTAATGTATATCATATTGATCACATTTACACAGAGCTCCATTTATCACCCCAAATGCTGGATGGAGCTCCTTTGCCCTGACTTGTCTGGCAGCACGAGCCAGGCATTGTCCAAACAGGCCCAGCTTATCTGCTCTGTTTTTGTCAGGGTATTTATCATCTGAGAAGACAGTACCTTTTTTTTTATTTGTTTTGTGTCTTTGTACAAGAAAAAGAGATGAGGTTGACTTGTATCTGGGTCACTCACTGTGGTTGTATTTATTTTTAGTTATTGAGGTCTGCAGAGTGGTGTCCAGCAGCGCTGTGTTTGACGCTATGTGCCTTTATGGCCAACAAGCTGTTTTTGTGGTGCTGGGAATGATATTGTTTTTTAGCCTTTAACAAGGAAGTAAACACTGAAGTTAAAAGTGTGAAAGTTTGCTGCTGGTGCAGCCTTAACCAGAGCAGGGAAATCTAACAATGGCTACAGAGAAACGGGGAGTCTTCTCGGGATGTTGAGCAACCAGATGACAAAATAGCAGATAAAATCTAGTGCTGATAAAAGAAAAGATATGTACAGGGGAACAAAAACTGTGCTTAGGTAAGAGGAGCTGTAAAATAGCTCTTTTCATGAAGAAAAGAGATCTTTTGAGTTATGTGGACAGCTGATGGGTGATGGCTGGTGATGGCAGAGGAGATGAAGAGGACATTGGAAATGTTGGGGGACCTACGTCGTGGTCATCACCACATGGCCCTGTTCCCACCCGGGAGGTAGCTGAGGGTCCTGAGCGTGGGTGAGACCTTGCCTCCACTGAAGAGTGAGTTGTGCAGGGGAGGTGAAAAGGGAACTGGTGGCTCATGGTGCAAGAGGAAGGGACACCGAAAGATGTTGTCAGGTGGCCGGCTCACAGCAACAACCATGTGATTTTAAGCAATGTGATTAAAAGGGAATTCATTGCTACCAAGCTTAAGGGATTGGTGGGTTTTGGTGTATGTTGGTCAAGTGGGTTGGAAAAGAGCTTTCCATGACTACTTTGGTGCTCTCTGATCTGGCCCAACGCAACCGTCTTGTGAAGGTGTAAAGAGAAGAACGGGAAGAGGGGCAGGCGCTCGCTCCCACTTCTGCAGAAGCCTTCACTTTTAAGTCTGAGTGTGCCAAAAAAAAAAACAACAACCCTCCATCACGCTTCTTCTCATGGTGACAATGACACAGAGGAAGCTGTGAGAAGTGGGGCCCGAGGTGTGACGAAATCGGCTGCAGCTGCTGCAAGCGGTGCCGGCGCTTTCCTTGGCGTGTGGGTTCAGAGGCGTGTGGATGTGTGAGAGTCAGTGGAAACAGGGGGCTGCTGCGACCTGCGGCCGTCTGGGTGGAAGCAGAGCTCTCGGTGTGTTTCCGAACTGTCTCATCCTCATTCACCTCATGTCATGTACAAATAAGACCTCCCAAAAAACCTTGATGCTGCTTCTGGACAGCTTAAGGTCCTCAAGCATCCCCAGGGACCTTCCCCAGCTCTGCACTGTTGCCACAATACCTTTTCTTTTGGCCTAGCACAAATTAAACCTAACTCTGTGTTAAAAAGCCGCTTTTCACTTCAGCACGGAGTCTGCCTGGTGATGTTTTTGGCAGAGACCTCTGTGCTTTGCTTCTCGGCAGTAACAGCCTTTTCAGGGAAGAGCTGCTTCTTGAGCAACCAGAGGAAATACTTTATGCAGAACAAAGGGGATGTTTTGGGGTGGTTTTTTTTTTGCTGTTAGATTTGCATTCAGGTTCCCAGTCCAGTGCTGCAGCCTGAATTTATTACTCAGCAGGCTTTCCGGAGAAAAGACTTCTGTGGGAATATCAGCTTCTGCTGGCTTCGACCAGGCTAGTGGAAAACTGCAGCCAGAGCTGAGAAATGTCCAGCTGAAGAATGGGATCTTGCCTGGCACAGAGCTTGAAGCTGAGCAAGAACAGGGATCAAACAGTAATTGCTCTCTGCTGGTGCAATGGCTGGGCATTACTTGTTTTCTCCAAACCTCCTGTGTGCCTTGTGCCATCCCTACTTGAGGCTTTCTTGGATGGAAGAGATGCAGCAGAGCATCTCTCTGCTGGTGTGGGATTGCTCCAGCGCTCCAGAACGGGCTGCTATCATGGATCCCAAGCCATCAACAGGCCATGAAAATACACCTTCTGTTAATCTAAGTAATATCTTGATTCTCTCGAGGTCTGTGGCAACAAGACTTGTCTTCAAGACCAGGTTGGATGGGGCTTTCAGCAACCTGGTCTGGTGGGAGGTGTCCCTGCCCAGGGCAGGGAGTTGGAACTGGATGATCTTTAAGGTCCCTTCCAACCCAAACCTTTCTGTGATTCTATGATCAGCCAAGGGCTTTTGAGACCTCTGTGATGGAGAACGTGGCCCAAGCAAATCCCACCTGGAGCTGAGTTGCTGTGGCAGGGGGAGGGCAGGCAGGTTTCTCCTGAATTCCGCTCATGTGAGCTACCGCCACAATTACACCCGACTTCCTGTAAAAAGAGACCGTTAATACTGATACCAATAAACCCCGTTGCTGCGGCAGCGGGGGAAACAGCTCGTGTCGCACCCACGCTGTTTTCTAAGGGGGAAAACTGAAGCTTCTTGAGGTTTTTCTCATTAAACAATTTCTGAACTTCTGACACCTCTTTGCGTAACATCTTTTCCCCTCAGAAGCTAAAAGTAGCTCTGGAGAGAGGTGGGGTTTATGGGGCCATCCTGCTCCCCTCTCATGTGCCCAGAGATGGGGACCAGTGGCCAGAAGGGACGGTGATGGGCTTATGCTGGTCTCTGGCTATAGGAATTCACATTGTCTTGGGGGCAGAGGAGTATTGGCAATTTGCAGCAGTATGTTTTGTCCCTTGGAAAGCCAGCATTTTGCTTTTCTCCCCAGTGCAATAAGGATGTTAAAACAATTTTGAAAGGTCATTTAAAATATTCTAAAGGTGTTCGAGAGGTGTTGGGGATCCGAGTGCTGCTACGTGTTGGTCCACACAAGCTTGTATGGGTGATACAGGCAGATACAAAGGGGAGAATGGGCCAAGAATTACTTTAAATTATTTTTTAAATTATTTTTTAAATCATATACACCAGGAAATAAAATATGTATTTTTATTTTTTTTCCTTGCTATGAACCAATTACAGTGTGCTTCATGGTTTTCATGAGTTAGCAGTGCTTACTTTGCCACCATGCTCAGGTACAGACACACTGGCTCAGACTCCCGTAGGGATGAGGTGATGGAGTTTTGTTTTATTATATAGAAGGGCTCTTAAAAAGAAAAAAAGTCTTTCTGTGTTCCAACAGTCTCTGGGATTCACGTAATTTTTCTACAAAATATATATAATTTTTTATAAATTAAATCTATAAAACAACATTTGCATTAAATAAAACCTAGTACTGTCACAGTTTTTTTACACTTCGAAATGTAACATTTCAAATGTTCACAGAAAAATACATTTTACAAGAAGGTGCAAATGAAATACCAGTAAAGCTCAAAGCTTCTGTTGTTTAATTTCAAAGAAATTATTCTTAAGAATATACCCACATTTGAGCCTTTCTTTAAAATCTCTCGTAGCCTGTTGGGTGGCACCTTTGACTGCTTATAGTGAGGTCAGTTCCCGTTACAGTAAACTTTAGAGAGGTTTGGTTCCTCTGGCTCTGTTTTAATCACGCTCCTGTTAACTAAGAGTAGATGTGATGGCGCAGGGTCAGTTTTAAGTGACAGGGAAATAATTTGCTCCATCTTTGGTGAAAAGAGGACCTGAAAGGCTTGAGGGAAATCCAGCCTGA
>JAHREE010088840.1:0-10017 GCA_033628505.1 Tringa tobata | reverse complement strand
GGGGAGGGCTCTGCCCCGTTGCCCTGCAGAAGGGGCAGCTCCCCGGGGGAGGGAGAGCAGCCCCCGGGCCGCTGTGATGTGCAGCCCCCAGCCTCCCGTGGCGAGTCCCGGTCCCTTTGGACTTGGCCGTCCCCACGGAGACGCAAAGGGAATTTATCCCCTTTGGGGTAAAATTTACCCTTTGGGGTAAATTGCCTTTGAAAAGGCAAAATTACTCTCTCCCCCCCTCCCCGAGTGAAGGGCCAGGGCGGGTCTGGTGCCTAAAAGAAGTGGGACCCGAGTTCTGTGCCAGTCATCACTCGGGCTGGTGGGAAAGAGAGAAAATTCGTGCAGACAACAGGAAAAAAAATAAATGAGAATAGAATCAGTAAGAATTTCTGATGGTTTCCCTGTTTTCCCCATTGAGTGAATGTGTTGCAGAGAGGAAGGGAAACAAAATCAGTCCGAGATTTTGGTGGGGAGAGAAAAAAACTGAGCAGAATCTGAAACCCAGAGCCGTTCCCCTGGAGTTTTTAAGGACTTGCTGGTTGAGCCATTGCCTATAAAGGCAATCGAAACCCCAACCAGGGACCCCTCCTGAGAGATTCGGGTCTCACATCCCCGTATACAATCGCGTGAGCTATTAATAAAATCCATAGAAACCGATTCTGTATATACCAAATAACAGCAGATGGCTCCAGCCCAAACCACTCCGGGTTCCCTCACTCCATAAATGATTTTACTAGGGCCAGTCCTGATCTTGATGTAATTGAATAGGTTTCACTCTTTTTCTCTCTCTCCTCCTCCCCTTCCCCAGAATATTTGTGCAGCTTAACGGAGAGATATCCAGGGGGACCGAGCTGTTGCTGGAAGGAACGTCTGACTCCAGCTTGCCTCATCCGTTTGGGAAGCGGCGTAAGTCTATCCTAAGCCACCTGGCTTTGGGGAAGGAGGTTGCTTTTCTCTGCACCTTCCTTCTAACTCTGACAGCTTTTAATAACATTCTGGTAACTTGGCACGTTTGAAAACGTTTTGGCTCCCGCCCATCGGGGGCGTGTGTCAGGAATTCTTGCGCTGCAGATGCCTTGCTGAAATAAATCACATGTGTTTACCTTGGGAACCAGGCGCAGGACCCCGGGACTCTGGGCTCGAGTATTATAAGGGCACGAAGCGACAAGCAGCTCCTTTAAAACCTCCTTGGTTTTGATGGGAATCGGTTAGGCAAACACCAATCGCTGTGGAAAACTCCCTTCCAAGCGGCTTCTCTTTTCAGGCTGTGTTTGATGCCCCGGGAATCCCGCTTACGGGGATTTCGGTTCAGGGTGTTCCTGAACAATGTGAGGATCGTCGTGTGCGCAAAGCCTGTTCCCATCCATGTCAACAGCTCTCTGCTGTGGGGCGTGTGAAGGATCTGCCCCCACGTTCTGCCTCCTCAAACTGCTCTGGAGAACATTTACCGAGCCTGGCAGAAGAACCGATGGAGGTGTGTGGCTCCGCACGTCGTTTCACGTGTTCTCTTACAAATTCCGGCTGTTCTCTGTCCCCGAAGCCAAGAGGCATGGCATACCTTCTACCCCTACAGCCCAACTCTCCCTTCGTTTCCAAAATAGTCTCCAAGCTGTCGTTAGGAAACATTCCTTGGTGCACGGGGTGGAACCGCCGTATGTGGAACGCCAATGTATGTGCCAGTTGGTGAGATGAAAACCGTGCCACGCATAAAACATATAGATGTGTGCTCTGGTTTCTCTTTGTTGACTGGTGTCCTGGGTTGAGAGACACTAACTTTTCTTCTAATGCTGGGGAAAACGGCCCTTTTAGTGACCGAATTGGTGAAAATATTTACTTTATAGCCAGCCAGGCTCTGTGGGATTCAAGGTCTTAGTGATTTTGAGCCTTGCTGGGTGCAGGAACGAGGAGGAGCAAGGCCTGGGCATTTGACCCATTTAACAAGATTATTTTATAGCATGAACATCACATTCAATAGAAATCAGAAAATGTTGCTGCGTAGCTCTCTCTCCCTTGATGGTGGCCATCCAGACAACTCCTTGCCCCGGTGCCGGACCCCTGAGAGCTTCCCTTCCTCCCGAAACCGTTGGGCTCACAGTGTCTGACATTTGCTGTCCCTGCTGGGAGAGCACAGCTTCCCACTGATAGAATTAGCTGAGTATAATTATTGTATATCTTATATCAGTATCAGGATTAACACTGGTTCTTTAGTATTATTGTTAATTATTTAGTCTTATTCTATTACATCTATTTACATTTCAACCCTTGTGTTTCTTTGTGTTCCTCGATTCCCCTTTCCAGGTGGGGAGGGGTCATCGGGTGATAGAATAATTGTCTAAACAACAATAAATTGTTAGGGGTTTACTCAAACCGTAACAACTGGTATGCATGTTGGGGTGGATGTGAAGGACTTTACACAAACCTTATCTGACCCAGCTTTTTTTCATTCCTACCCAAACCCAAATTCGTGTCCCTTCCTTAAGAAGTTCACTCCGGAGCTTAATGAAGACAACCATAAACCTCCAGTTGATTGCAAAAAGATGAAACCCATCTGGCTTTTCTGGGTGTTTGAAGGCTGAACTACCCACCCCAGACTCCCTTTGTAGCCGAACAGGCATATGAAAAGCTCAATTTCATCCAGCCTTAGTGACATGAGTGGACTTTTGGGCATACCTGGTCTCTCTCCACTAACTACAGAATTAAACAACTCATCCTGATAATATCTTCAGTGAAAAGTGTGATGGCACAAGTAGGTAACAGTGAGCTATAAGAAAAGCTGATGCTTCATCTGCAGATCAAGACCTTTGCAGATCACAGCCCCAGGCCATTCTATTTATGCTTCTCCTTTAATGACGTAAGCATTAGTGTTTGCTGTGGGGAGAAAAAGGGGAAGATATTTGGCTTTTACCTAACGGCAACTATTTTGGGCTATGTCAGGGTTCCTGCAGGAAGTGAACACAGGTCCCAGAGCACTGACCCAATTCTTCTGTGACTAAATATGCTCCCTCTAACCTGAAATTCTCCCATGCCTTCTGTTTGATATAATATCCTTTCTTGCTTCCTGTCCTAAACAGCAGCCTAAAGCCGTTGTGTGCTGTGAGACGCCTGTCAGGCGGTCTCTCCCATCGAGACGGGAGATGCGTATCGATGGGGGGGTGAAATCATTCCTATACTTAGTTTTGCAAACTGTAAAGGAATGATGCCATCTCAGTGTAAAGAAAAGAAGCCAATTACTCACTCAGAAAAGGTACGCTGCCTCACAGCTGAAGGCTGGAGCTGGCAATGGCCTTGGGTGGGATTTCAGCACGTAGACACAAGCCTGTGATGCCAAAACCTCTGCGTGACACTGCCTGGGCTCGGCAAACCTGTCGGCTGCAGCTCCTCCTCACCCGAGGTTAATTGCAGGTCTGCTGTTTGCTGTGGAAAAGCAGGTAGAAAAGGGGGGCTAGAGCAGTCCTGTGTCCTTCTTAATGATATTACCTGCAGAGAAGCCACATTTATTTTGCTTAAATATTCCCCCCGTTTCCCACGTGTTCTGACTGCTGCAAAGCTGGGCGCTTTGGGAACTACCTGACAGATAAACCCGGTCAGGACCCACAGACCACACGTGTCAGCATTCCTGAGGGGTTTGTGCTGTTCCCAGAACACGCCTGAACGTATGCAGAGGTTTGCTAGGGACAGGTGGCACTTCATCTCTACCTCTGCTTCTGTTTTACAAGAACCATTGTGTGGAGTGGTTGAGACAGGTGAACGTGAGGGTCAGATCCCTGTTGCTGAGGGGCTGCACGCTTCCCCCTACCTTTCTCTTCCTCTCCTGTTACATTAAATGCTCCCTGGCTGAGATCACCACGTGCTTTGCAGGGCAGACACCAAGATCTGCTGTATGAAAGACCTCACAGCCAGGCAAGAGCAACAAGTGATCTCTCCGGCTCGATGGGTTTTGAAACCTTTCCTCTGCCGTGGCAGAAAACTGTTTCTCACAAACAGCAGAAAACGCCTCCTGCCCACACAACAAATTAACCCCATGGGTTAGAGCTTGGGTTTATACCCCCTCAGGCTGGGGAGGAAATCCTGGGCTCCTTCCCAGGCTCGGTGTACAGGGTATTTCTAGCATCCATTCCAGCCTAAAAGGTAGGTGGCAGCAGCAGCAACCGTATTTTAAAAGGAAAGGTGAGTCCAGCACTGAAAGATGAAATGCATGGCCCTCATTCTAGAGGAGAGGGTCCAGAGTATGAAGAATTGGCACTGGTGAGGCCCCACCTCGAATACTGTCTTTGGTTTTGGGCTCCTCACTACAGGAGGGACATTGAGGTGCTGGAGCGGGTCCAGAGAAAGGCAACGAAGCTGATGAGGGGTCTGGAGCACAAGTCTGATGAGGAGAGGCTGAGGGAGCTGGGGTTGTTCAGCCTGGAGAAAAGGAGGCTGAGGGGAGACCTTATCACTGTACTCCTGGAAGGAGGTTGTAACGAGGGTGGGGTCAGTCTCTTCTCCCAAGTAACAGGCGATAGGACAAGAAGAAATGGCCTTAAGTTGCACCGAGGGAGGTTTAGGTTGGACATTAGGAAAAATTTCTTCACCGAAAGGGTTATCAAACATTGGAACAGGCTGCCCAGGGAAGTGGTGGAATCACCGTCCCTGGAGGTATTTAAAAGACAGGTAGATGTGGTGCTGAGGGACATGGTTTAGTGATGGGTTTTTTCAGTGTTAAGTTGATGGTTGGGCTCAATGATCTGAAAGATCCTAGATAATTCTATGCTTGTAATGACCAAGAGCAGAGGCGTGCTTTTTTTTTTTCAGATCTTAAGAAACTAACACTGGAGACTAAGTGTGACACGCAGAGGGAGGTACCAGCACGCAGCGGCCAGTGGTGTCAATCATCAAAAAGCCATGGATTTTAACTCCTATTTCAAATGAACTGGGTGTGACTCCAATGAGATT
Source organism: Tringa tobata (assembly GCA_033628505.1). NCBI lineage: Eukaryota > Metazoa > Chordata > Aves > Charadriiformes > Scolopacidae > Tringa > Tringa tobata. The sequence goes on along the minus strand of JAHREE010088840.1, from coordinate 5,094 downwards.
GAGTTGTGTGGATGTATATTTCTTTTTCCTGGTTGCATGCGCTTTGACAGCTGAACGTAACTTTCCACGCCGTCTTTTCCCGTGAGTCGCCTTCTCTGCCCAAACAAAGGGAAAAACACCTCCAAAAAAGGACAAAGTGAAAGTGAAGAGGATCTGATTTCTGGGTGGGTCGTTAAGCAAACACCATTCGAGAGCATTTCTCTGTGATGCTTTTTCCCAGATGCAGGGAGCTTGGAACTCATGTTATCCAAACAGTATTTGAAAGGTGACTCTGTATATTGTGCTGGTAAAAGGTGTGGAGGTGAAAGCCCTGGAGAGTTATAATACCTGTCTGCAAACAGACTCAGTTCAGACTTTCTCAGGCAAGGTCAGAACTATCCCAGAATATTTATGGGCTCATCTGGTGCCTGGATATTGTGAAAAATAGCACAAGAATTACTGTCCTTGTGGCGTTCGCAGCTGAAACTGCTAGAAAGCCAAAAATCGCAGGGGACATGCTGCTTTTCCATCCCACCTTCCCAGAAAGTGCAGAAAAATCTTGATAATCCTCTGAAAAGAACGAAGATTCTCCACCCTCCAACTGGCCCCTCTCGACTAAATTCTAGGGGATAAGAGAAGGACTGAAAGAGCATGGACCAGACATGGATTTAGGTATGTGTATCCAGCCTGCCCTATTCTTTCACGCCACTGACTTCAATAGGATTTTGGTCCTTGAAAGTATGACCCTGTTTCTCTCATCTCACTCCCAATTTGAAAGGTAACCAATCTACAAGGGTGTAGTCAAAGCCACCCATTATAATCACTGGATTACACCTGCCATTTCCATGGGTATGTTGCACTCCTTACTGTATTCTTGACAAAGAAGCTCCTACCAGAACCCTTCAGGCATATTTGTACTCCTACAGCTGAAAGTGAATCATGTACGAGCAGCCATCGAGCCTGAGTTTCTTTGTATTTCTTCACATCCACCCACGTGGAGCTGGATTTTAGCTGACAGAAATCAAAGGAAGTAGACACTGATTTACCACAACTGGGGTCTGTCCCATTTGCCGTAAACTTATCTGGACGCATCAAGTGGAAAGCTACGCTTTTTCCTTTACATCTATCACGAGGGGGAAGAAATCACCGAAACAATCAAAACCTGACTGTTTACACATGTTTTGTTTTATAAATGGGCTTGTATAGAAAGTTGCAGCGCTGTTGCACAGACAGCTCACATAAATCTCTTATCACAAATGCCATATGTCCTCATTTCCTCATCTGCAGTAAAATACAAGCAGCGGCGCTTCGATAATTAGGAAGCTGGAGGTAAACCAGTCAGCATCCAGCAGTAAGAAAGTGTATATGGGTGAAGGTTACAAAACACAATACAGAGAAGTTTGGTTTCGAGTGGTGTCACTCGTTCATATAACTTTCCATTGCATGACTGACTGTGTGTTAACAAACCAGTTCCTCCATGGAGGGGGATACTGGAGAAACTGGAAATGTCTGAGAGGCGCCTGATCCTCCCCATTTGGGTTTCTCAGCCTTGCTGGGCATTTACACTTCCCTTGAAAAAGACTCAAAATCTCACCTCAAAACGCAGTGAACTGACCTGCTCCTGTTTAAGTCCCTTTGACACGATCTGCAGACACATAGAGTTGGAGAAGAGCATCCACAGGTGGTCCTGCAAAAAGCCTTCTCATCGGACGGGTGGCACAGTGGGGGATCCCCAGTTCCCTGCATGGAGCTAATGCGGTTTCACCTGGGAAGAAGGAGCAGAAGGGTCCCACAAGACCACTCAGACATTTTTTGGCTTCTCCCTTACCAAAACACTTGGACAACTGCCATCTGTGACCCTTGTTCAGCACTGGCAAGCCAAGCCAGTGTCACTCACTAACTTAATTCACCCACGTGTTTCCATAAAGCTACTCTGAGATGGATAAAAATTAACTGAGTGCATACAATTAGGACAACTGCTGTTATGCCACGTCTGAATCCTTCCAAACTTTTTTTTTTTTTTTTTTCTAAAAAGGAGACATTTCCTAAATTTCAGATCGGCCAGCAATGGTGAAATGCCCTTTTGCCCAGCTTGGTGTGCTTTGTGTAAGGGGTATTTATTTAATCCATCTGAAACTACATGAGAAAGGAGAGAAATATCCCGGCAGCGAGATAAGATGATTATCTTCCTGGCAAACAATAGGAACACGGTCAAAATTAAAAATAATTTGATTGCAAATAGGAAGCCTAGTAAAGCAGCGGGACTAGAGGAAACATGACTAATTTTTTTTTTAGCTTGTCTGAACTCACACAGCAGAGCTTTGCGAGAGCCATAACTTTGAAATATAGATCTGTAGAAAACCCATGGGGGGAAGATGGCAACAATCCAACCACAGTAGTACAATAGGGGCAAGTTAATGCAGCTGGTAGATCCGACCTAAATGGCTAAATAGCAACAGACAAAAGCTATTTTAGGTATAATTTGGTGGGGACCACAGTAAATAAAATTTGGGGAGGAGTGGAGAAAGTGAAGGCTTTTTTCTCAACTTTTTTTTGGTTTCCATTTGTTCGCCATTCTCCATGGCAACACGTGGCCAAACCATGATGCCAGTGTCACCTGCAGGATCAAGACCAAGCTCTCTATATGAGCCTGTGGGCCAGGGCTTCACATCCTTGGACAAGGTTGGTTCCTACTGTCACCACAAAGAACCTTATTTTCTGCAGGGGAAGGAGGAGGTGGCTGCAGGACCGCGATGACCTTGGGATTTGTCTCCAAGAGAAAATTCTAATAGATGTGAAACCTATACACGGGCCCTTATAAAGGCATTTCCTTCTGATGATGATTACCCAGCAAACGTGTTTATACGATTCCCAGAAAAAGTGCATACTAAACTAACTGCTTCCTTAAAACAAAACTCAACACAAACCAACCTCTCCCCAGTGGGGATGTGAAGAAGAAAATGCTGTCCAGGACAACTCTTCCTCAGTGTCCATGGAAAGACTAACATCTTCCTCTGTCCCAGACAGTGCTCATATCTGCTGTAGACATGCTGTTGAGCTGGGAAAACACTCAGACTCACTTACGTGCAGTTCTTCTTGTCCTTGTATCACAGCCTGCATGTCAGAAACGGGCTAGTGACTTTTGATTTAACCCAGGGGACAGTAACATTTGGATCTCTGGTTTTAAACATCTAGGATTACTTGACTGTACCCTTCTATAAATGTACTGTCTAGAATATTCTGTGCTTTTATTAGCATCGTTAGAGACGGGGCTCTGATATGAAGGCAGACACCACTCAAAACGCCCTGTGCAATAGGGAAGTGATTACATCCATTTTACAGCAGAAGAAATTCTACTGTAGGTAGAGGGTTGAAATGATCCGTTCCAAGAACACAGGGAGAAGCATGGATCAAAACACAACAAAGACACAATGTTCCCAGGTCTAGTTGCAACCACAAAACCACAATGTCTTTTTTTGATTTAAAAGCCTTTTGAACTGAAATTTTTAGTCAACTGAGGGTTGAAGCAAGTCCTTGGGTAGCTCCATTGAAGCCATGTTGAATTACATCAGCCAAGGATATGAGTACACTTCACTCATATTAAGCTACTTCAGTTGCAGTTCTGCATGTCTGATCCTTTACCTGGGTAGATATTTCTTCTGGTATTTTGAGGGCATAATATAAGTTGGGTGAGAGTGTGTTGCAAACCCACATGACAGCCATAAGCAGTAGCTGACACTAGATGCTAAACAGTATTTAAGCCACTTGGCAAACCTCATACAGGTCCAGTAATTGTAGGTGGATGTGAGCTTGCAGAGGGTCATTAGGTTCCTGATGGAGGAAACACTGCTGAAAGGCAGAAGAGGAAATGACAGATTTAATGAATAGTGGTCACAAGCTGAACTACAAAGAGCAACCCGTCTGTATGTTTTCCTACAAGAAGGATCATAGCAGAACCAAGGCCAGATGGTCCCTGACGGCAAGACCCGGTCAAACCAGAAGACATGACAAATGACACCAGGGAGAAGTCTCTGACCAGTAAGAAGAGTGGCTGCATTTATGCAGGCAGTGAACTCAGCTCTGAACAGGGCTGTGTCCACCACAGAAGAGAGTGCCAGGTCTTTTGCAGTTGAAACATCAAAGCATCGTCCCTGGAATGGGAGGTCTCAGCATTAAAGGCAGGTTGCCACTGTTACCAATGGTTCAAAAAGCTGAAAGATAGATCCAGGTAGAGTATCAGAAATGCGTGAAAAGAAAGAGGTGTTTCACGCTGGTGGGCAGGATTTAGCATGCTACTCAAATCCAGGTAAATGTGATTGTACTTGTCATAGTCAGAGAGACATTAGAGCATGAGCTTGGATACAGCAGCTCTGGTAACAGAGTCACTGCAGTCTGTCTCTGAGCAGTGCTGCACTATATGTTGATCGTGGAGGTTTTATGCTTCTATGAAAACAGCTAATGATGACATGATCCAAGATTCTGTAAAGCGCTCAGAGGGAGACTCAGTAAAACATCAAATAATGATGTCAAACTTTTCATGCGTGACAAGCTAAATGCAAAGGCGTCATTCTCACAGAGACTTAAAAGAAGCACCAGTTGGAAGTTACTTCCAAAATGAAAGAGGAAATTATTCAGGCCAATTTGTTACTTTAAACATGTGAAACACCATCCGAATGAAGATGGTGGCACGCGTCATTAATGAATTTGGGCACAGATGCTTGTGAACATGGACATCAACGGATGACATGTCAAAGGCCGAAATCAGTGATGTGATGACACAGCAATGCTGGAGGCGAACTCTCCAGCAGATGAGAGCTTTATTGTCCTGGGGAAAGGTCACCAAGTGTGAGCCTTTAACATAATCAAAACTTCTCAAAAGAATACACAGCCAACGTGTGATAGCCCCCTTCTACCTGATTGCTTGTAGTGCTGCTCAGTGCATGGTGGGACCTGCTGCTGCTGTCACTCTCGAGGGAGACTTCTGCCTTCTCTTGCCTCAGTGCTTCATCGCAGCCTGTTTCTGTCAAGGAAAACAAAAATGTTGGTGTGTGTTTGTTGTTGAACTTCCATCACAGCAAGAAAGGCAGAGGAGAGGAGAGGAGAGGAGAGGAGAGG
>JAHREE010088839.1:0-11041 GCA_033628505.1 Tringa tobata | reverse complement strand
GCTTCATAGAAACAAAAGGAAAAGTGTCTGGGAGAGCTCAGCCCACCCCGAGCTCCTGCTGCCTCTGCCCAGGTACCTGAGGTTTTCCTGGCGCGGTGATGGGTGACATGTCCTCCCTGCTTCTTGATGGGCCCTGTCCCTTGGTTTCTCTTTTCAGTGGTGCCCAGCAACAGGACAAGGGGCAACACATACAAACTGGAACATGGGAAATTCTGTCTGAACATGAGGAAAACCTTCTTTCCTGTGAGGGTGGCAGAGCCCTGGAACAGGCTGCCCAGAGAGGGTGTGGGGTCTCCATCTCTGGAGACATTCAAACCCTCCTGGACACGATCCTGTGGGACCTGCTCTGGGTGGACCTGCTCTGGCCGGGGGTTGGACTGGATGATCTCCACAGGTCCCTTCCAACCCCCACCAGTCTGTGATTCTGTGATTCTCCAGATGAGACATGTAGTAATGTTGACCAGCTCAAAAGGACATCAGGAGTGACTCGGGCAGTGACTGTGAGATGGTTTGATAGCCACAAGCTGAGGTCCTCCCTGATCTGCTCGGGAAAGCCTTGTTGTTTCTCTCCTGCGGATGTGCTACTGCAGATGTGCGACAGAGAGACAAAAGGGCTGAATCCTTCAAGGCAGTCAGGACTCTCATCTCTGTTCTGAAAATCCTCTTGGCATGCTCCGGCTGTCAGGTGCCGCCGAATTTTGCTGGATCAATAGAAAATGGTCCAGCACTTCACAGGATTAGACCCTTTGCACGCTCAGCAAAGTCATACAGGTTGTCCATGACAAACCAAGGACACGAGTCCCAGTCTGCCAAGTCCCATTTCTGTGCCTTAAGATGCTCTTTGCTGCTATGTAAAGATTTCTCATAATCTGTAGCTAAGCATCTCTTTGATGACAGCATTCGATTCTGCTTTCCTTTGCAACTCATCCAACGCTGTAGAATGGCCTTTATCACACTTGGCTATCTCTTGCTAATAAAGTGCCAGGAATTCATTAAGCACGAAGACTGAATGGGGTCAGGATGACAAGGAGAAACTCCACCAGGAGAGGAAGTCAAGAGGCTGTGCCTTGGCAGCGGGGCTCGCAGCAGCAGCAGCAGCATCGCCTGCAGCGAGACCCGGCATCGCTCGGGGCTGCGGCCAAGGATGCGGGATCCTTCAGAGAGTGTTGGCTGCTGAAAGCAGGCTGAAGGCTGGGCGTCAGTGCTCGGCAGGGAAATGCTTACATTTTGGCCTTCTGTGAAGGTTTTCTAGGTGTGGGTGGTCTGAAGGAGCCGGCTGGGCAGTGAGCAGCGGAGGGGCAGCATGTCTGCAGCGTGTGTTACCTTCCCGGGGCTGGGGGGAGGATAGTCACACATCTCCTTGTAAAATTAAAGTGTGTCTTTTAAATTGACTCATCCGGCAGCAGCAGTGGTGGCGACCACTCTCCACCTCCATGCACAGAGTGTCTTGGAGGAGCCGTTTCCAAATACATCCCACTCCATGTCCCCCCACCCCAGGCTTTCCCCTGCGGAGCCACCATGGGTCTCTGGACCCCACTTAACTCAATCCCCCCACTTTATAAAGCAGCTGCCAGCTCCCTTGTACCACTTCTCAGAGCAGACTGAGGAAATTCAGGCCAAGATACCTATTCACACCTCTGTTTTCAGGCTTCAGACGATGCTGCTGTCGTCCAGTTGTCCAAAAGACCTTCACGATAAACACCATAGATGCCATTGTAGCCACAGGCATCATTAAGAAGCTCATTGCTTGCACACAATGACTGCTGTCTGATTTCACACTAACCACAGTGTTACATTAAGTTTGAAATGGAGAACAATTTTGTGGTAATTTGTGATTTCGAAGAGGAATAGGTTTTGCTTTAAAGGATGAGACTCAAGCTGCTCGGGAGCGGTTAAGGAGCTGCCAGCCCTGGAATTTTTTAAGAACTGGTTAAGGTCTATGATTTTTACCTTGTTTGAGCTGCTCTTTCAAGAACATGAACAAAAAGTCTAAAGCAAGTTTTATAACTAAATTTCTCAGACTAGAAACCCCCAGAGAGCATTATGAAAATGGACAATTTCATGATAGAACTAGCCGGCCACAAGCAGCACCATTCTCAACATTAAAATTTTTAAAAGGAATGAAAACTGTGGATATATCAGGTTCAGGGCATTTTCTAGAAATTGAACTCTTTTCAGGTTGGGCTGCAGTAACCTGAATTTTCCAGTCCACTTGGGAGACTCCTGGGAGTTACCCCATCCCATCCATGCTGTTCATGGCTTTATGGCATCACGTCAAGGCAGAGGATAAACCAAGTCAACAAATCTGAGTTAATAAATTAACACGGATTTGTGGAAAGGGCTTGAAAGAGAAATCAGAAAAGGCTGGGAGGAATAAAAGAGAAAAATCTCTAAAACAAATCCACAGCCTCAAAACTGAGGAAGTCGTTTCTCCTACCAGATGACCAAATTGTCTCCTACTAGCTCCACAAACCTTAGGAATGGAGTGAAATCACAGCCAAGCACTCGCACGCTGTGCTGGTTAATAAATTCCTATTGTTCTTTACCTGCTTTGCTCCTGGGCCACTGTGCTGGCCTGTTCCTGGTGGCTGAAGACAGGCTGCTGTATTCAACTTACTGGAAGGTGTGGAGGCACCCACAGTGGCTGCAAATAGTTTGTAAATCACTCCAGAAGGGGTAGCTGTGGGGGGGGGCAGTTCTCTTTCTTCCATCTGCCTTTCCAAGCTTCATCTACACTGGCCACCAGGACAGGGACAAGGACAGGGACAGGGCATTTCCTGGCCATGACCAGTCAATGAGTAGACTTTACAATTGTCAGCGTGCTCCCTGGAATGATACTGGCCTGTACCAACAAGTCCCAGGTCACACTTGGGCACAGCTTGAGAACAGCTCAAGACAGGGACCTTATCTTCCAAAGAAGGGACATCTATTTGCTGGCAACTCAAATGTTTACTGGGAACACTACTGAGACCATTCAAGGGCACAGGCCCATGCCTGAGCGTGGCTCAATTTGCTAGTGTAAATGTACTCATAGGCTATTTACAATTAGGTATTCTACAAACATTGTAAAGGAGACTCCATCCCTGTCACTGCCTCTCCAAAGAGCCCTTTGACGGTGCTACATGTCCAGCACAGCTCCTGTGAAATCTACTTCTGGAGCTCAAATCCAGGCTTAGCAGAACTAATCAAAGTGTGTCACTAGACTGTAGTAACCTTTACACTGGGCAGTTGGCCCCATGTGAACGGGAGAGGTTTTCTCTGGTTGCTTAATGAAGAGTGGCAGCAGTTGTAGCAGCACTGAGTTCTGCAGGACTGTGAGGTCCTGGCTTGTTTGAAGCCCCCGGTGGCCTTCATCCATGATCTCTGTTCATGAGCTGGGTTTTGTGATGTGATTGCTGTCCACGATATGCTAAGCTAAAAAGTCCTTCAGATCTGTCTCCTGCAGACCACTTGGCAGCAAACGGACAGTAGCTTCTGCTCACTTGGAAAGTGGGTCTGAGCTCCTGGTTGAAACAGGACTTGTATATTCTGTATTTTATTCCATGCCAAGCATCAAAAAGCCATCAGCGTCCCTGAGAGCCTTCCCTTGCCCATGCATTGCCAGATCCACTTCTGAACCCAGTGCCACGGTGGTGGTGCAGGTGTAAGAACCATCCCTGGAGGATATGGATATTGCTTCTTCCTTCTCTATTCAGGGGAGGTAAAATATAACCTCTGTCGTTACAAGGACCACAGGAAGGATTCTGCCTGTCTGGATGCTCTAATTAATCAGATTTGGTTCAGTTCCTTCGTCTTGGCTCTGAGCTGTGCATTAGTTCACGATCAAGAGCTGCACCAGAGAAGGCTGATGTTTCCCCTTCCCTCCCGCCAGGCAGGGAAAAGGAATGCAAGAGGGTTTGGAAAGCCACTGCTGAGTGATCTTGTTCTTAATTGCACTCCGCAGGCTGGATTCTTAAAAGCAGGCTGACACATCAGGTTGTTCCTGCTTGTTTTTCTGCTGAGTTCATTTAGAAGCAGGGGCTCCCATCTTTGTACCGAAGAAGCATCATTCCTTGCACTTGCTGCTGTGGCTGGTGAGGGTTTCAGGCACAGGGGAGGGAGGGAATACTAGAAAAACAAACCCAGACACAGGGAGGCTTTTATTCACACAGAGAAGAAATAGCAAAGGCAGGAACTGGGACTCATACACGTGTATGTGTGTGTGTGTAAGACCCACATCTGCAGAGATCACGGTGGCTGTTGGCACTGCAAAGCTCAGCCTCTTGCTGTTGTGCACCCCAAAAAGGGATGAAGGGCTTTTGCTCCCCAGAGGCTCAAGAACAGCAAGGAAAAATCTGCCAGCCTGCAGTGCACTCAGGCAAAGGGAAGTCCCTGGGCACGGACATCCAGCCCTCCTTCATCCTTGTGAATGAATCTGCTGCTACGACCTTCTCACCAGCGTGTGTTTCTTGCCCACACAACCAGGGCTGGAAATCTCAGAGTAGGTCCAGTTTTATCAGTGTTTGTTTATCAGGGTTGTTTATTTCTAGTCTTTTCCCACCCACCATTAGAGATGCATCTACAGGTCATGTCTTGTCCAGCACCGAAGGGTTGGCATTAATGCTGGTTTGCCTGGAGCTTCTTCCTGCTTTATGTCCATCCACAGCACGGTCTGATGTTTGTCCCCCGAAACCCAGTGCTCCACCCCTGGCAGTCAACTTCTGCACGATCTGCAACTATGCTGAAAGGGAGGAGAGGAGAGAAACCCGAATCCAGAGCTAAAATGCATTTATCACTGTGAGGAAATGGGGGCTCATTTCCCCCGTGCTGCAAGTTTTCAGCCTAAACTTTCAGCCCAGGCCTGCATCAAAGAGTGTCTTTGTCCTGACACGGTCTTGTGCCTTGGGACAGGTATAGATTATGGACAGATTTTGGGATTATGGCTAGCTGTTTGGGATTATGGCTAGCTGTTGACTCTGACACCCTCTCAGCCATTCATTACAGAATATGTTCTGTCAGACGGCTGCTCTCCACACTATGAAAACATATATTATTCCTACAAATTGCTTTCCCAGGAGGCTTCATATGAATACGCATTTTCCCTGTGCTCCCTTATTTAAATCAAGGATATCTCTATCCATCCCCTCCCAGACCTCTCATTAATGCTTCTTCTGATAACTCCACTGCTAATATGCATTTATGTTCTCAGCAGTGCAGGGCAACATGTATGCAGGAGTCAGGGGCAATTTGCATCCTGCTTAATTATCCCTGTGCTGCTGGGGAAGCCAGTCCCCATAGGGCTGTGCTCCTGATTCTGATGAGTGGGGTGGGGGACAACTGGTACGTGCCAAACGCAGTCTTAAACGTTCTCCGGGGGAACAGGCTGCTTCATGCTAAATGCAAAATTCAGGAGAAACAATAAAAATATTTGACAACATTAAAGAAACCTGAAACCCAGCTTGGGACTTTGGGTTTAACCCCGTATTTGTTGCACATGGTTTCAGGAGTGTGGTGTGGTATCTCTGCCTCCTTCCTCCTGCCCGATAGAAGCACATCTGCTGGTCACCTGAAGAGCAGACCAGGACATCAGGATTTCCATCTATTAACAGAAACAAGTACTAAGGACTGAATGATGGCTAAACGAAAATATGTATGTTGTCAAAAGAAGGGAAAACTTGAAAATTTATACATGTTGTGTTTTAATTTAAGCACCATGAGGGCTCCTGGGGAGGTTGAACACTGAAATAAGGAGTCAGAGCTCCCATATGCCTACTCTGGGCTTTTAGCATCTCCCCTCTGCTGCCATCCAGAGGGGCATTCACTTGCTAGGCTGTGTGAATGCAAGTGTTGGTAATTCTCTTTTTCTACCCTCTGCTTGCTGGACCTCATTCCCACCATGAAAAGCAAGTGAGCAATCCTGCCCGGTGCGGAGCTGGAGATGCTGGTGTGAGGCAGAGGATGGATGGGCACATGCTTGATTCAAAGGGGACTGGAGGTGTTTGGCACCTCCAGAGAGTCAGGTGGTGATCTGTAGTGGGAGATAAAGAGAAATGAATAAGATCCATTTGTGTTTCGGGGGGACCGTTGCCTCCCGAGAGGCTGAGCCAGGGCAGGAATACAAATATCTCCTCTCTGTTTGCAGAAGGTTTTTGGACTATAAAGAAGAGGCACCATGTGCCTGTCCATGGAGGTTGAACATCTGCACAGACTGATGCAACTCCCTGTGCTGCCAAAGACCTAGTTATAAAGCATGATTCTAGCTGCATTATCATTATTTATACATTTGCTGAAGAAACAGAGATGATCTCGCTTGCAAATGGCTTAAAGAATGTGTTTTATTTTAGAGGAGGCAGGGACATAAATAGCCCCCATTATGTTGAGATGCTGTAAGTAGGTCTGAGATAAGGCTTGCATGGAGCTGATTTTTCTGGAGAGTTTGTGCAGAGATCAATTATGCTCCCGTTTTCTTAAAAAAACACAATAAATTGTGGCCTGGGGTGTGATTTGGCTCTGTTCCTAAAACTGTTTATATCCAAGGACACAAGAGGCTCCTGAGTATGTAACAGCTTGAAATCTAAGTATGCAGGTCTGCTCTCGTCAGCTGAGGAGGGCTACGTGTAGGAGTGTGTTCAAAGGCAAGGAGAAAATGTGGGGTTTAGGGTAACTGTGTGGGGTCCCAGAGGGGACTTACTCGTGCTTGGTGCTGTATGAACCCAGAGCAAACCCAGCACCTCAGGATTTGATGTATCCTTCTGTATCCAGTGCACTGATGGTGCCAACATCTTTTTCTCTGCCTTTGCTGGTTGGTGTCTCCTGAAAAGTGCAAAATGCCTGGAAATTTGGTGGTATGAAGAGTACTCCTGGGTCACCCAGTGCGTGTACCCCCTCTGTGCTGGGGCTTCTGTCTGTGTGGGATCTCTCTCTGCCTCTCAGCCAGTAGAGAGAAGTCAGTGAAATGGAATGGGTAGAGACCATCTGGGGTGAAAATTTTGGGGTAAAAAAATCGGGGGTGAAATTTTGTAAGAAGATGAGAGGCTTTGCTGAGACCCATCAAAGATGCACCTACCCCAGTACCCTGAGTCTAGCATGGCCACAGGAGAGGGGTAGGAAACAAGCTGGGAATGCAACAAGTTTAGCAAAGAACCACCAAGTAAAGGCATGAACTGAGTGGAGTGTCCAGGTGCTGCAGGATTAGTGAGTTTTACTTGTTCTCAGCCCTCTGCTGCAGAAGCCCTCTGACCTGAAGAGGGTCATCGTTGCATGGGAGCAGAGAGAAATTTCTTCTTGGGTCAGACAGGACTACTCAGTCACCAAATCCATCCCTGCTCCAAACCAAAGTTTCTAGATATGAATAATGTCACCCGTCTCAGATAACCTCTCCAGACTCTTCATCCCTACGCTTGGAGAAACTTAAAATATCGCACTGATTTTTTTCAACCAAATCTTTTTCTAAGAGTTTTCATAATCCCCAAATCACTGTGCTGTTTAGCGCTGGGCTGAAATGCTACAGACCACGGTACCCGATACAGTGTGTAAATACAAATGAAAACGTTGAAAAGGCAGAGCTTGGGGAAAGTTAACAATTTCATTAAATTACCTTTAAAAGCTATGCTATTTGTCAGGTGTCAGGAGCACACCAACATTAGTGGTGATGTGAACGCTAATGATGGCCTGATCCTGCGGTGGGAGCCGCGCTATTTTTAGCCTGATTAGTCCTACTTTAGATTTTAACCTAGTTACCAGATGTAGATAAAAACAAAATGAACGCGATCTGGTCCCCGCAGCGCAGTGTCCTCGGGCTCAGGCGCAGGCTGCTTTCAAGAGCAAATGAAATGCGATGAGCAGTGTACAAGGGAGAACGTAAGAAGATTGGATTTGTTTTAATGGTTTTCTATAAATACCCTCTCTGGTTGCTAAATGCGAGCAATTATTCTTGTGCTGGCCCCCAAAAGCCTCAGATGGTCCCCTCTGCCCACAGCGAGGTGGCACCCAGGGATCAGGCAGTGTTACCACGTGCCATGGGAGCATCACCACGGGTTTCTGTGCTGTTTGGGGCTGGTTTTGCTGGGCTTTGGTTTCGGGTGACTAATTGCATGACGATGGTTTGGAGTATCCACGACTTCAGGGATTTCTGGGCTTTTTCATTGAACTTTGTACTTGTTTCTCTTGACTGAAGGTTGTGTTGGTGTCTCTCGCTAGAGCAGGTCAGAGGATGCTCGGCATCGTGATCACACCCTGGCAGCTTCCTGAAACACCATCTGGGAGCACTCCCCTTGCTCATCCCGAGGGGATCACTGCTGGCCGCCGTAACGGGGTCTAAAGACTCTAGCGGATGCAATCTGCCTGCCCTAACGCCAAGTAAAAAGCAAAATGCTCCTTGGAGCTAGAGAAAGAAAAGGCTGTACCCATCACCCTGCCACTCCTTATGCTCTCAGACAGGGGCTGTCATGGCCGATAAACATTTCCTCCCAGCACAGGGCCCTGACAGGACCATTGAGTGATTTTTGCTGCATCCATTGAAAAGGGCTGTGCCGAGCGATGCCCACCTCGTGCCTGCACCCCAGACCCTGCCAAAGGGGTCTCGCCCCACAGGGTGATGGAGGCAGTTCACGTGAAAGGACAGAGGAGGGACGTGGCCCCATGTCCCCGTCCCTCTGGAGGGGTAGCTATAAGGAGCACAGTGGAGGGGAGGAAAGATCCTACCCATTACATCCAATTAAAACAACAGCTGAATAATGAACATTTGCTGATCTGCAGAGCAGGTGAATCTCTGCTTGGCTCTGTTTCTGCCCAGGATTTACTGTGTGACCTTATATATTGCCTTGCCGCTCCCTGCCTCAGTTTCCTTAACTGTTAAAGGTACTTAACAGCACTTACAGGAATATGGAATGAGAAAAAAATACATTTAATGTCCTTTAGTAAGATCTGGCCAACACAGACAAGTTGACTTTTACAGGAGTAAATAATCCTCTTCCACCAAAAAGTTGTACTTGTTTTCACTTTTCTTATGGAAGAATAAAATTGGCCACCAAAAGACCCTCAGCTGCTGAAAAGTGACCATGTTTCCTTCAGGTTTTGGTCCCTTCCTCCCATCTTGTCAGCCTTTCCATTGGCAGAAAGAAGGGAGGGAGGAGAGGAGTGAACATGGGAATGTACGGGTTGAGAACGGGAATGCTTTGTTTTATTTTCACACACGCTCTCAGATATGATAATTAAAACACTCATTCCCAAACCTTTTCTTTGGAAAAAAAAATTCATTTAAAAACTCAACTTTGATTGAAAACTTCCTATAACTCACATCCCAGCTCCTGTCTGTCCATTATGTTTGCATGCAGGTAACAGCATCACTTCTGCTGCTTCTTTCACATAACCGCCTCTTTCCCCTCAGAAAGGACCAGATGGCATCAAAGCCTCCACCCCCACTGGCCGTCGGCTGGGCTGTGACGGGGCTGGCACCAACTGCTTCCGAAAGGGACGTAAAAGGCAGCACTGCATGCGTTGTGCTGGGCAGATGGGGAACGTTGTACCCCGTCCTCCTCATTAAGCTCCTTCCCCATTGCTACAGGCTCCTTCTCCCAGGAGGGAGGTGGTGACGTGACTTGAATCCGCTACTGCACCGTGGGATGAGCTCCTAATGAAGGAAGGAGATAGTTTTCACATGAAGATGCGGGCCAGGACAACCCTACCTTGACCTGGCAACTCGCATGCAAACCCACTTGTTGCACTGTACTCATTAGGAGTTAATTAGCTCTGATGAGGAACACACCTTTGTTTCTTGTCATTGAAGAAAAGCCCAGGAGCTGGGCTGTAGAAAGCTCTGAAGCATGAGGTTCAATATCCATAATGTTGCTTCTGGACTGTGCTTTTCTTCCTTTTGACATTTTTCTTCTTACTCATTGAGTATTAAGTGACCTATTAAATTCACTTTGAAATTAATAATAAGATCACGACTGTAATGCAGTCTGCCTCGCCAGCGTCAGGCTTGGCACTGACAGGATCTGTGCTGATGTTTCCCCTTCCTTCTTTCTTTCTTCTTTTTAAATGCAAGAGGCCAAAAAAAAAAAAAAGAAAAAAGAAAGAAAGAAAAAGAGAAATAAAAATAGAAAGAAAAGCAAGACACTTTTAAATTTAAACTCCATGAAAGTAGTTGTGTTCAGGACTGAAATCTCCCTGCACGCTGCCGGACACCGTGGAAATGCTCCTGACATCCAAACTCCAGCAGCAGCGGGAACATTCATTGCAGATTTAGGCTGTGATTTTTCACTCCCCTTGAATGTTAATGGCTCTTGGACACATCAGTCTTTGGGGATCTTTTAATCCCGGGCTGACTTAGGATGTGCTGGGCTTTGGTTGGCCGGGTTTCAGACTTTCCTTGGGGTGGCTCTGTGCCCCAGGTGGAGCAGCCCAGGTAGGGCTGGGTAATGGGGTATGAATGGCCAGAGCTGATAGGAGACTAGAACATAGTGTCCTAGAATGGAGAATCCTAGATTGTAGAATCCTAGAATCGTATAGGTTGAAAGAGACTTTTAAGATCATCGAGTCCAATCATGAACCCAACATCACCAAGCCCACCACTAAACCATGTCTCTCAGCACCACATTTACCTGCCTTTTAAATATCTTCAGGGATGGTGGTTCCATCATTTCCCTGGGCAGTCTGTTCCAGTGCTTGATAACCCTTTCAGTGAAGAAATTTCTCCTAATATCCATCCTAAACCTCCCCTGGTGCAACTTGAGGCCATTTCATCACCTGTTCCTTGGGAGAAGAGTCCGACCACCCCTCGCTATACCTTCCTTTTAGGGAGTTGTAGAGAGTGATCCCAGGGCATAAACCTGCCTGGTGTGTCCAAGGGCCATCATCTCCCTGTTATCTCCATATTGGGTCTCAGCATCTCCTGCAAAGAAAAAACACTGGAAAAGGCTGTTAAGAAAACAGAAGTGATTTATATTTTTTTAATGTTTTTTTTTTCAGAGGATCTGGGCAGATGCTGTGGCTGGGGTTCCCCAGCCTGACTCATCCAATCCGTGGTGCCTGGGAGATCTCACAAGGACACACAAACATG
>JAHREE010088819.1:0-22746 GCA_033628505.1 Tringa tobata | reverse complement strand
CCTGGCTCTCAGGAACAAGCCTTTAAAGAATTCTGCACCACACACAGTGAAACCACGTTCTCACTGCTTACAGACCAGGCAGTGATCCTGGAGGAAAAAAACCTGCTTCACCCACCAGAGCTGGGTGGAAAGGCTGTAACCACAACTCCTTGGAATTAAGCAGCAACACGGCATCTCCAAGTTAATCTTGCAGAACTTTACACTACACTTAGCTCACACCCGACAGACGCCGTCACACGGCAGCGACCGATGCAAACACAAATATTAGAAGCAACATTTGAAATTAAAAAAAAAGTTTATTTGAAGATTTGTAAAACAGCTCTGTGAAAGACCAACATTTTCCAGGACAATATGATGTGATAATGCGTTTTCCTATGGTTAGAATATAAAAAAAAAGTCACAGTCCTTCAGCTACCAAGATAAAAGCATACATTTATGGACCAAACATTTCACTTCCAGCACCAAGAAAGTGAATGGGTTTGAAAGTCAGACTCATCGATAGCACCGACAGCGGGTGAGCACCACCCTCACGGCTCCGAGAGCCTGCGGTTGTCGTTACCACGCAATAAAGCCAATTAGTGAAGCAAATCTTAACGTCAGAACAGACCCACGAGCACGGACAAGTTCACACACCGAAACATAACGCATTCTTTTACGTTCCACTGATGCAAACCACAGCAGCAAAGCCAGAAACACCAAAGAGCTCCCGTTAAACTCCAAGCCCCCATTTGGGGACAAGAAATCTTCAGAACTTACAAATGCCGGTTCCACGTTAAACACACAACTTTATTCACTCTCTGTTTACATAATCTGTGCAATAGAGACCTGTGCAATAGGAAGGTGAAGAACGGGATGCAGACAGTATGACAGGGGTGGGGTTCTCGGGAGGCTGTAAAGCAGCAGAGGATTATACTGCTTTCCGATGGTACTCAGGAGGGGCTACTTCATAGTCACTGGCACTAAACAAGGCAGAGGAATTCTTTGCTAAATACCTAGAAAAAAAAAAAAAGATTAAATTATCTTCTTGCCCAAAGTCTCTGTTGTTGAGCATCACACAAGTGATTTGTTAGAGGTGTTTGCTGAGACCGTAACACCCGATTTCAAGAGTAGAAAACCAACATGTATCCACCAGATACAGCTCTGTAAAACAATTAAAGATTTGACAGCTCATTAAAAAAATAATAAAAAAAAAATCAATTCATCAATTCCAAACAAGCACTTGCGTGTTTTTTTCAGAGTTATCCAAAAGACCACGATCAACTCAAGACTCAGGGACTATTCCTGACGAGTTTGCCCTGGAAATCGGCCCATCCATCTCCAGCTCCGCTGCAGAGCTGCCTTGGATTCGTCAGGGTTTTCTTCCAACTTCCAACAGTGTATGCACAGTCACACAGAGGAGAAAGCTGGCATTTGCTGGCAAAACAGCTTAACACTTTGTTCCCCTAATTATTTACAAACCAGTATTTCCAAACACTATCAGTAGAGCCTTACATGAACACACACAGGATGTTTCTCCTCTCCACGACATAATCACAAATGGAAGTTTAGGGCTTTAGTAAATTTGCCCGAGAAACCTGCCAGCCGAGCAGAGGCGAGGAGCGGTGCCAGCGCTGTGAGCTCAGTGCCTCACCCCACACAGCCAGCCTGCGTGCGTGGACAGACGGACAGAGGGGCTGCGGCAGCAACACGTCGAGCTCCTGCTGCAGAAGCCACGCTCACACAGACACACGGGGGAACACAGGTCTGACACCCCGGACACTGACGTTTAATTCCATTTGAGAATCTCACTTTCAGGAAAGATTTACAGGCGAGCCAAGCAGCAAGTGATCCATAGCTCCTGAGAGCAGCCAGGGAGCCTGTCAGCACCTGCCTGAAACCAAACATCTGGTGGTTTTAGTTTTTTTTCCCCAAAAAAAGTTTCACATTAAAGTTTTGGATTATTTAGGATGGGGTTTTCATCCTCAACATCATGTCTCCAGCACAACAGGGCACTGCAGGCACTAGACCTACAACGGCAGTTTGTCCCAGCACTACCAGGAGTAAGGACCATTGGTTTTTAACACTTGCTCAGTTGTGGTTGAGGAACTGCTGTGCTCTTCAGCAGTTTGCTCTAACTGGCATCTGTTTTTTATAGCAACCACAAATAAACATTGAAGCATTTATTCTGAAACAAGTAGCAGACGTGGACAGTTCAGAAGTGCAGACTAATAGATGCATAAACACACGGCGAATTAGCAATAGCCTCGATGTAACCGGAGAGGAATTAAACCAATCTGAGTCCTGTCCCCGTACAGCTGAGTCTGAGGAAGCTTCACTGCTGCCTTCAGCCAAGATGCCACACAGGGGCCCAAGATTTTATATATATATATAATGTTAAATAACTGTTGACATTACAGTAGCCTGTGCTTACTTCACTTTTTCTTTCTTGCTGAAAGACTTAAGTAGTACTTACTTTAAGAAATCATGCAAATAGTTTAACAGCAAAGCCAGGCTCTTCTCGTCCAGAGGAGTGTAAGCCAGCATAGCCCCAATCCGAACTGTTCCAAAAGAAGCAGCACTTGTTAATTACAATAAACAACAACTTCAGCAAGCATTAAAGAACAGTCTAAAACCTTGCAGCAGCATATAAAGCAGCCCAGGAATCTATTCCAATACATACAAGCCCACCTAAAATAACCGGACTGTTCAAAATCCATTTCCATTCTAACCTCCTGAATGAGCTTTTTAGGCATGTGGAGTAAGGAAAATGAAACCATGTTTCATAGCTACTTGTCAAATTTCTGCAGTTCACACCCACAGTCGGGAAAAGGCAGCACTTGAATGCTTCTAACTGCTCCCCAATCTCTAGATGTCGTACTCACCAAACAACCTCAGTAGGTGTGGGGCACCGTAGACTTGAGACATTGGAGCATCTGGGTGATCTGCTAAGATTTCAGCATATTGGGGTCTCTCAAACTTGTACAGCAGTTGAGTTCCCAGCATGACATTGAAGTATTCTTTGATTCCAGCCACGACCTCATTGACCGCGTACTCCCTGGTGAACAGAAAACACCATGAGTCTTGTTCTAGCGACTGGACAGACACAAGCTGATGCTTGGGCAGTCCATCAAACTCTGAAGGCTTCTTAAAGTTCTTTAAGATTTTTCAAGGAAATTTGTCTGGAGACCCTAAAATGTACAGCTGCAGGGAGTGATGCATTTCAAGACCTCCTTTAAACATGGACTGTTCTGAACTCAGTAAGAATTTAGGCAAAGCAAGAAAAGCTTTGCTTTTAGTTATTTATTTGCGTAAAGAAACTAGCTCTTAGAGCTGTCCTTTCAAAGCAACGGTAAGTATTTCCAAGGACATTTCCCAACTCTTCTCTTTTCAACCAAAGTTAACCCAACTCACAGCAGTTCAAAAGCACAAGACAACAAGTGATCAGACCGAACTCCTGCTTAAGGCAAAGGGACAGTCACCCAACATTTCAGGCAACTGACCCTTTCTCACTCGGCCTCTCAGTGCCATATTCCCACAACCTCCAACTTCCCAGCTAATTGGAGAGTAACTGCACAGGAATTAGCTGTGACACTGCACATCTGAGAAGTACAACCCTCACTCCACCCTACAAACAATGCAAACAAGTTCAGAACAGACATTAGGACAATTACATGAAAGAATGATGAAACACCCTGACAAGTCAACAATGTGCTTCCTCTTGAATGGAAAGAGATAACTTCATGTTTCTCCCTTCAAAACAGGAAAGCTTCATTCAAGAGTAAAACACACCTTGTTTGTTGTCAGGGCCAGACTGCTGGGGTAATTACAAGTAGTAATCTTCAAAGCTATCAAAGTAATTAGCTTTGTCCATCTGATTCTTTTAAAAGTCATCATCTGCCTTCCTGTCCCCCCCACAGAAACACTTTGCTCATCAGTGGGCACCTCTTTGAGAGGTTTGTTCAGCTCATACATAGCAAGTGCCACTGAATTTATTCACCCAACATAGAAGCCTGAGCCAGAATGAAGGGACGGAGAACTATTCACTTGGTTTCGATCAGCTTCCTTGAGGAAAAGGCTTAGAAAAAGCAGAAATAACACCCTGAAAAGCAGGACTGCATTGCTGAGTTACCCCCTCAAAGATTTCTAGGCTCCTCAATCACCCTGGGCTTGGAACACAAAGCTGGACCTAAAGCTAGGACACATTTAACAACCTTACTAAATTTCCCAGAAAACAAGAGTCCAACAACAGCAGCAAAAGAAGTATTTAAGGTTTGAAGTGACCACTACTTACTTGTTATCAGTATTTCCTCGTGATTTTTTGTAGTTTGCATAATCCTCCAAAATAGAGTCAACGTTCTTCTTGGCAGGAAGATAGAAGAGCTACACAAGAAGCAAAACCAAACAAACACAAGTTGTCTTAATTTATGCAAACGTTTATACCTGCATGCTACATTTAAATCAACATATGCAACAACATTTCTAGAATAAAATTAACAGGTTCAGATGTTAAGTGATACTAAAGGAACACCCAACTGTTTCAGTTGTGCATAGCAAGAAAAAAAATCCCTGTAACGGTGACTATACCCGTGTTTCCATTTCACATGCTCAACAGCAACCTGATGATGAACAACTGAAGTCCAAGGGATGCAGCAAAGCACACATGGCCCCTACAGACCTGTCACCGGGCCATGCCGCAGTCACAAAGGTGGTTTTTGAGGCATGGGAACCACTTCACTCATCTCTTTCCTTTCATAAGAGCTCTACAGTCTGAAGACAAGTTTACATGCAACTGCTGAGACACAGTCCCGCTCACAGGAGACCTTTGGTTAAAATTTAAGTGGAACAAGAACTGGCAATAAGCCACCAGGCTGCTGGCAAACTCTGAGATTTCACTACGCAGCACTTGAAAAGGATATGAAATTCCAGTTTTAGTGCCCTTGCCTATACGTGGGCAGATTGTTCTTCTGACAAATTACCTGCTTTTGCCTGGTGATCAAGTCCCAGTCATCTACCAGCCACGGCTTCAGCTCTTCGGGGATTTTCACCTTTACTTCAACTCTGTTCATAAATGTTTCCTCCTAAAAAAAGGAGTGAAGCCAGACCAATGACTTTCAGACAACCGTCCAAGCTAAGAGTCACCCACATTCCCTGTTTTCACAGCTGAGACTCATCACTGAACTGTAGAATTACTACAGTAACTCCTGTAGGCTCCACAGGGCACAAGCTTCTTTTTTCTCAAATAGCTTCTTTTTCTCAAGGCCTCTTGGGAACCTTCATTTTGCAAGTTGTAGCCTTTCCCACTGCAGGACAGAGCACTGCTCTCTGCATTCCTGAGCAACACAACCTGCCTGTCTGCTCTCCAAAATCCTGTGAGAATCAGAAATACCTACACTTTCAACCGTTGGATCTACTCGCGCCCTCTTCTTCCTGGGCGGCTGAGGAGTCTCACTGGAACTGCTGCCTTCTCCAATCCCTGGAGCTGCACACAAAGGAGACATTACACTGCTTAACAAATCGGGTACCTCAGTGAGAAATACCAGTAAAAAAAAAAAGATTTAGAAGGATTTAAAAGACAGACTAATATTTCTCTTAGGCCACCTTTTCACTTGTATTTTTTTGTTGGTTTTGTTTTAAATATTTCTTGTATTCTGGAAGTTCTGCATATTTGTGACAGTTGTTTAAGCTGCTATATTTACACTGATCTGAAGATGGCACTTTCTGCATTAAAAACAAATCAATATGTCAGTGTCTGTAACATCCTTCAGCAGAACTTTTGGAACCGGCAGCTCAGCTTCGCAGATCTGTCACTTCTCCATCTCAATAAGGAAACAGAAGTTTGTCTTATGAGATTATTTCAACAGCCCCATGGCGATACAGCTTTGCTTTTAATTTGCAAGAGGTCAAATTTTTGACAGACTGAAACACGTAGTTTGTGTACAAACCGGAAAAGGGTGAATTCCTCCCAAGAAGAGGAAGGGACATCTGCAGTCCGAGAGGAGACAGTAAATAAACTTAGCTGAGGCAGATTTAAGATCCTATTCTAGCTAAGAATCCTTCACTAGGGATATCCACTTATATAAAAAAAACCTCCATACTTACTTTTCTGTTTGTTCTTTTTTGTTTTCCTGCAAGAAGAACACAGATTATTGCAAATATAGAGACAGCACTACCTAAAGAATCAAAAGCACAAAGTCAGAAAAATTGTCCACTAAGTTGAGAACAACGAGTGAACGCTCAGTGGCCTACGGAGTGTTTAGATAAAGCACAAAGAAACGTTCAGATATGACTTAGCATCAGTTACGATACTACAGGGTTTTCATGCAACAGGTTACAATTCACCCTTTTGGTGGGGAAATCCCTAAACTTAAACATACAAAGCCCCAGAAGGCATGCCAAGAACACACGAGTATTTGAAAATGGTACTGACTGACACTTAGACAAGTAACATCTACAGATGTTTTATACTTTCCAAATGCTCTTGGAAAACTACACTGATTTTTTTTTTCTTTCTGTATTTTAGGAATAACTTAGAGACAGAATATAGGACAAGGAAACAGAAATGCTAGGAATTATCAGATAAATCTCAGTCAACTGAGTTATCTTCCAATAAAGTATTGCAAAAAAGCCACACTTTTTTGCCACTACAGCAGTGGAGGGCAGTTTAAAGAGCACTATGGGAATCACATACACGAGGCCGCATGCACTGCCTGCAACCCCATCAGCAACCTTTAAATGAGATCACAATTACACTTCCCACTTATTAGAAATGTTTGGAACCGTACTAAATAGTGCTGTCCCTTATATTTATCTTCTTCCGAATGCTTCTCTCAACACTTACTGTTTCTAATTTACACACTTCTCTAAAATCTCTATCCTTAGCCCTTATTTTTATTCCAAATGAAGAACTGTACTTCCAAAAATGTTAAAGACACCTGAAATACAATGCATGCAAGATATAAGTATTCAGAAAGGTCAGGAGTATCAATGACAAAATTAAACTACCCTAACAGGTATTTTTACTATTACCTGAACTTTTAATATTTACTAACCATTTTCAGAAAGTTTTAATTAAGAGTACTACTAGTCTTGTTTTCATTTGCTCACTATTAATAGGACTTCAGTTAAACCTCTCAAAAAATTGCAGATTGTGCAGATAAAACTCTTTACCAGTACAAGATTATTTCCTTGGAAATTCACCACTATCTCAAGTGACTCTTGTGCTCAGGCTTTGAATTGGGTTTATCTGGGTCAGGAAGTAGCAGAGTTTCTAGGAAGGTCTGAAGATAAGAAGAGTGAGGCTTTTTTCAAGCCTCAAGTCACAAACAAGCACCAGGCTTAAAGTGTGGGCAGAATAAAGATCATCTCTCTCACGGAAGAAGGAAAAATCGCCAAGTTAAGTCACTGATAACAGACTTGTCTATTGAAGCCTTTTCTTCCAAACCTAGAGTAAACAAGGGGGAACAAGGAGTTCTTGCCAGAATTAAAATCATAATAATATTAAGCATTAGTGTAGAAGCAGAGTCTTCAAAAACTGGGACAGGCAGTATAAAGAACTCAGAACTCAGTATAAAGAATTCAGAGAGTAAACCACATCTATGTTACTTAAGTACAAAGTCTAGCATTAACCATTCCAGGCAGGTGCTTCTGCCCTCCCACCTCATTCCTGATTCCTTGTATTTCAAGTTATTTGCCTCTGCTTCAAGTCAAAGCAGCCACCTGTTTGCAAGGTCTAAAAGACAAATCTGAGTTCATCAGAAGAGAGAGAATCAAGTATCTGTCACAGAACCTTGGGTACCACCTCAAAAGCCAGCAATCTCAGCACAAAGGAGTTGGTGTTAATGCTCAGAGCTCTAAAGTGGAGTGAATTCTGGGACATGTCTAGAGAACTGTCAGTAGAAAATAAAAATAGAATTCAACACAGATAAATGACATCAGGAAAAATCCCAAGACTTTGACAGGTTAACTTACTCCACGACAGTAAGGAGTCCATGACCAGGTAGATAAGAAGTGTTGACCAGGCAGATAACAAGTGTTTTACTTTTCAAAAATTGACGTGCCCTTTAAAGGGACTTAAGAGGTCTGTTAAGATACAAGCAGCTGGTTAAGATACAAGCAGCAAAGAACAAAGATAGCTACCACCTGGTCTCAGGCATTTGAGTTCAAGACATCTGTAAATGCCAGAAGGAGGAGATCAGGTGCCAGTTTACTGCTAAAACAACAGTTGTAGCTAGACTGTAAGAAATCATAAAGTCTCTCCTAATACAAGGTGACTAGTAATAAAAAAGTAAATGAAAAAATTCAAGTGTGTAAATAAGCATGTTGAAAAAAAGTATGAAATTGCTCAAGCAGCTTGGTTACTAACTCAGCTGCAAGAAGAAGCATTCCCAATGAAGGTTTAGTTAAACCATTGAACATTATTAGCAAAAGGAGAAAAACCAAAGTCAGGGTTACATACACATATGCCTCCTGTGCCGGGTCAGGCAGCCTGACCTTAGGAGGCACACAAACTAGAAGGGGTAAAGAGAACAAAGACAAGTTGGTCATGCCTAACAGGTTCCACACCAGGAGTAACCAGGACTACAAGGGCTTTCCCAATTCAACAACTGGGCAGGAAGAAGAGGGGGAATACAGCAGAGGTATCACTAGCTCAAAGAACTAATTAATCTTTCCTCAAGAGAGACGAAAAAGACCAAAAAACCAAAGCAGCAGACATCAAGAAACCGGGAGTCATCCTCTTTCCTCCCCTCTTCAACACAGCACTCAATTAAAATAAGAACACACTGCCACAAGATGATGGGGATGCCAGAAGTCCAAATGGTTCAGAAATTATAAGACAGTCCTGCAAAGGGTTATTAAACCCATCGTATGCATGCAGCCTACAGCTCTGAAGCCCCTTAATTACAGACTGCTGGAAGCGAAAAGGGTATTTGGGGAGAACAACATTCTAGACTTGATTATCCCCAAACCTGTTACTGGTGACCAGCAGCCAGCAGAGGAGGTCAGGAAAATGACCTGGCTGGAGCTGGTGTAGCCATTCCAGCAGCAGGAGCATATGCTTTTGAGTAATTTGTTCAGATTAAGAATAAGACTTATAATATAAGGAAAAAAAAAGTAACTCCCAAGTTGAGATACTGTTTTGAGAGCATCACTGATGAGACTGCTTGGAGAGATATATATATACACACTTTAAAACCAGATGCTATTCTCACATTTGTTATTCAGTGTCATATCTTCCCTCCAGAACACTCTCAGTTGCCCTTCTTATTTTTCAAGCATCCTTTAACTCTGATTGTTCACTGATTTTTTGCTAGTTAATCGTACTAGGTCCATGAAAGGTAGCAGAAACTCGGAAGTTGGAATTCAGCGGAACTACATATAAAATTGGCTGGAGAAGTCACTATCTGTAGCCTTGTATTTAATTTTTGGCAACCTGCTATAACCATACTTTTTTTTTTCCTATGATAGCTTCTAGTTATGATTAAGATGAATAATTATTTTACAAACAAATGTATAGAAGCTGCATTCCATGCATATTTCTATTTGATCAAATACTGCTTACAAATAGTCTCAAAAGCTTTTTCAGCCACTTGCTGCAATTTACAGAAACAATTATTCTGGACAGACTCCAGCCAACAATAAAAATATAGGACATTAAGGAAGAGGTTCAAATCGCACATTTCTAACACATCTATGGTAGCCACCTGGCTCCCGAGCCCTACAGAAAACAGTGCTCTGTTACCCATTTCCATGGAAGCAGAACTCCAGACCAGCTGCAACCTTCTAGAACTGTCTACTCTCAAAAATCTGAACACAGGTGTCCTCTGCTTCTTTTTAAAGAGTGGACACATTTCCCTACTCATATTGTGCACTACCCCATCTGAAAAGGTACATATTTCAGAGAAGCTAGGAACTGGTACTCATCCTGGCTTAAAAAACCCCAAACAATCGATATACTGCAGTACTTATAATAGTTAACTGAAGTGCTACCAAAGCTTACATCATTACAACCGAGGACTTTAAGAGTCTCTAAAAGAAATCTACAAAAGCAAGGAGATTTGGATTTCAGGATGAAAATCCTGGTTTGACAATCCATCCTTAACTCACCGCGTCGATATTGTAGGGGTCTCCAAACAGCAAACAGTATGCGCTCCATCTCGTCTGAAAAATCTAGGCACAATGGGGGTTGAGTTAAGGAAAGAATGTCAGACCTCATGTTTAGCCTTAAAGAGAATCTATTTAAGATTCAAAAATTTACCTTTTTAGCAGCATATTATAGTCTTACTGAACATTCCTGGAGGATAAGTTGTGCTTAGACTGTCATTTCCTGTCTGTTATTGTTTGGCTATCCAAAGAATAAGTTTCAAAATATAAGATACCTTCCCCTCTGTTCAGTCCTCCAAGAATGCTATAAAAGGTAAATTTTGAGGCCTAAATAGGTTGACAGTGTTACCCTTTTAGAATAGTTGCGTGATCAGTTTCTCCCCCTCCCCACCATCAGTACTTTATGTGTCTGCGATGATAGATTTACAACAGAGAACAATCCAGAAGTTTTCTTTTGCAGGTGTATTTTCAGATTTTTCAGAAGCCATCTTGCCTTTAGCTGTAAGCAGGATCTGAGCAGCACCAGTTTGGTCAATCAGTATCACAACCCTGCATCGCTGCTAGGGTAAACCAAAGTATTTCTTCTCCCTCGGCCTCCAAACCGGAAAGAAAAACAGGGAGACTTTGTAGAAAGAAGCATAGGTGTAATTTAGAAGGATGCATTGGATACTGGTAATGGCTAGAGACTAGGAGCAAGATCAGTGCAACAAGCGTATGGGACCCTGTCATAACCAACTGCCACAATGCAAGACTGCCGTTCTAATGACAATCATTTTCCTTCTTCCCCTTTACAACTGTGAAAAGCCACCATCAAGGAATTAATTTTTCCAATCAACATGAAACAGAAGTTTCAGAGAATTAGCTTATAGCTTACTCTCTGTTCTGCTATGCTGGAAACAACCACCCCTGCTCAGGACAGCGATGACAGCACAGAACACAGTCACTCCCTTTCCCCAGCTGGTTTCAAACAGAGAGTAAAGACAGACCTGGTAACACGCTTTCGAGCTTTGGAGGTACACAGAGAAGAAGAAGTTGTTTGTGCTGTGTGGGTCTCCCTTGGATGCGACGTTACTAGGTGTGGTTGAGAGGATTAAACCAACTTTGATTTCAAGCAGAGGTTAACACTGAGCATTTACTCAGCCAGAACAACTCATCCCAGCACAACCAGCCTGAACTACCAGGATGACTAAAGCTGACAGAATGGGGAACCTAATTCTCAGGTTACTATTGGGATGTTCTCTATAATGCAAATTATAGACATTCACAATTGAGTCATCACTACCTGTGTCAAAGTTACACATTAAATTACTCCTACTCCCACTGAGGAAAAAGCAAGAGGATTCAGGTGCAACAACCTCCCAAGCAGCCGAATAAGCAATGGTCATAATTTAGATCTGCTTTAATTAGATTTTAATGACACACATTAGGAACTGTGTAAACAGACATTTGGTTTGGGTTTTTTTCACCCCCAATGACGACACACGGGTGACCAGGTCCCTGGCAGAGGCTGGTCCTGAGCTGACAGAGCACACCAATGCCACGGTGGTGAAGCACCTCAGAACCCACCACAACAGACCCCAGGGAGCACGATCGCAGCATTACGGCCAGATCTATCTACTCCCCAGAGACAATTTACAGCCCTGGCTGGGCTTTGACTAACGCTACAGTGACATCTGCATTCAGGATCCAGAGGAAAAAAATGCTGTACCCACTACCGCTGCACTTCTCCAATCAATGATACATCTCGCAACAAAAGGTTGCCCACAAATGAGACATGAAATCTGAGGCTGCTGCCAAATGCTCCTCTTAGGAACTGATGTCATTTCAACAGCTTCCTCACCAGGACTAGAATCATAAATGAAGTTCGGAGTTCAACACATCACATTGGTAATGACCATCTCCATGGTTAAGTGAAGTGCTACCCCAAGCAGAAGAGTCTCATGGCACATGAGCAAAGCAGTAGAGCTGCACTGATGTATGAGGCTCTAAGCCTAACACCAAACAAGCCTATTCTGAAAAATAAAAAGGATGGAATGAAAGAAATCTGACAGTTGCAGCCTGAATTTATTTTTTTCTACTAAATGTCTGAGCTTGCTTCTGGTCTCTTAAGATGCAAAACCATTTTTAATAGCATATGGGTTTAGTTTTTTCAAAAACAGCAAAAGAAAGGCTCTTTAAATGCAGTTTTAACAACTGTACAGTGAGAAGGCAAGGCATTTTAAGGATTTTGTTCAAGAGTGCTTGCACAGCTTGGAAGAACTGTAAAATTCTATACAGAAACCGATTTCACAGAGATACACGAGTCTTACAAGGACTCACCACTTTTTGAGTGTCAGTTCACTAACTGAAGAGGAACAGAGTGCAAAAAGAGTACAGAGTGTTAGTGTCTACTCAGGACCTCGATTCTGTATTAAACACTGCATGATCTAAGGTGGCAGGTTTAATAAAATACTTCAACAAAAGCCTTTTTGATATCTCAAAAGCGAAACAACTTCTGTATGGGTTGTGTCAGAAGTAATGTAGTTTTGCCTGCAGAACCATTCTAAGAAAAATACTATTTCAAGATCAATAGTAAAACTGACAAGCAAAAGTTTGGGAGGTTTTTTTAGGTAGGGTTTTAGGGGTGGGTTGTTTTGTTTGTGGTGTTTTGGTGGTTTTTTTTTTTTAGAATAAAAAGCTTCTTACACTTCAACATTTTTCTGCTGCAGACCAGAAGTCTTCTTGCCTGGAGCAGCACCTCTCATCTTCCCCTCTGCATATTGTTCCCTTTAAAAAGAAGAAATTCATAAATAAGACTTTAATGGAAAAGGAAGCTTGTTTTCTCCGAAAGCGTAACAGTTACACAAAACATTTAGAGAATGTCTATTAAATGGCTTTGTAAATCAGTATGTCATGAGCATGAACAAATTCAACTCAGTATCAAGGTTTAGGCTTCTTCATACAACACTTAGTAGTATGAACTCATTTTCTTCCCCCCTCCTTCCCCCCCAGCATCCTTGTTACTCTGATTGATGTGGAAGCAGCACATTGCTTCTGAAAAATAAAAATATAAACCAACTTCTCAATAAAGAAATTATATTAAAGAAATACAAGATTAGCATTCATAAAATTTGAAGTATTTGTAGGCATCCTGAAGGCGTCTGAAAAAATAAATAATTAAGTGGTAAGAATCTTCAGGATACTGCACAAGGGTCCTTTTTAGTCACGTAATTTCCCCCTCAGAGGAGATGCCTACCCTTAGCTAGGCTGCCTCTCCATTGCATCAATCTTCTCTTCCCTAAAATCTCAAATCACCATTGTAAAAATAAATAACAGCTTGCTCTTTCTAAACTGCTAGAGGACAAAAATCACACCACCTCTGTAAGCCAAAGCATCACAAGAATAAATGAACATCATATTTTATTTTTTTTTAATCTCACTAACTCTCCTTTATATATACTTCTTGGATTTAAGCTCTATAAAAAAAATATAATCATTTACTGACAAGGACTTCTAACACTTACTGATTGGCCTTTTGAAGTTCTTTTTGTTTCTGCAAATTGGTATCCACGTATTTGAGCACTCTGCTTTCTGGAACCCATTCATCCCAGCTGAAAAAAAAAATATAAAAAAAAAATCAAACCGTCATTCAAAACCATGACATAATTGCATTCTACATGCAATCGTCAATCAAATCTTCACAGAACTGGAGCCTGAACTTGGCTTTTGTGTCAAGTCATGGACTGGCACAACTGAAGGTGTGAGTTACCAAACGCATTCCCCGCTGACTGAAGCTGTAACGGTTTTTCTAGGGAAGTGTAACCCTCAGTCATTTCCAGAGTCTCCCAAACTTGAAGGATGGGCAATTTAGGAAGGAGGGGACTGTCTTTAAGTTAAAAGAAGCATCTCAGGAGAAAAAAAAATAAAAATTCTACACTTACTAAATTATGGGACACCTGTAGCCATACGTATATTATGAAGCAAGTTTTCTTTATCTATTCCAACATTTTATAGGTTAACAAATTCAGCAATAAGATCTTACTGTAAGAAGAAGAGCTCTGATTTCTGTCTGTGAAGGAAACCAAGATGGCATGAATATTTGAAGAATCTGAAGTGAACGATTTAAGAGAACAGGTGTTGGGGAAATTGCCATAATGAGCAAGAATTCCACTTTGACAAAGAGTGGATAATCTGAGCAATCTGACAACTTATTTCAAATAAAACACATTAAAAGTGGCCAAGTTATTCTGAGGTACGCAAGTTAAAGCTCTGCGTATGTAGAGTTCTGTGTCATTTTTCCATTTCGTGGCAATAGCTGCCAGTCTTGGAACATCAAGGTGGCAAAACCAGTACTACTTACAGGAGTATGAGGTCTTCAGGAGTGTTAAGACAAGGCCAGTTTAGCACCCAAAAGTCACAGAGAAGCACATGCCCAGCTGTACACACACGTTCTAAGACTACGATTTTAGGATAGTGCTTTGGTCAGATATTTAAGCCATTTATCTTCATCCTGCCTGTACAGCTGCAACAGACCTTCAGAAGAAGTGCTATATAACCGTGCGGCACATTACACTGCGTGAGGAGGAAACTTTTGGTAGCCTAACTGTTGATATTTGCAAAAAAAAATAATATTAAGAAGCAATTAACAAATAACAAAGGACCATAATTATAGAAACCAAAATTAAGAGTTATATTGCCCCAGTTGTATAATCTTGCAGCAATGCCACTTTTAATGTAGTTAATTGAAAGCTTGAAGGCAAAAATCTCAAACAGCGCAAGCAAGAAAAGCAGGAGTCACGACATCACTGATGGCACCCTTCAGAGATAAACACAGAGAGGAAGTATCAGATTTATGCTGCCTCATTAATATACAGCAGCCACCATAAGAACCAATTCCACTCCCTGTAACTGCCGGTGTTTACAATAGAACATTTATCTGTCCATTTGGCAGGACAGGTGTGCGGATGCATTTTAAAAAGTTATATATTAAACCATGAAGTTCAGCTTTTAGTCACGTCCATGAGATCAAGACAGCAGTGACTCGGAGCCTTCACCTCAGAGTCTGCAGCCCTGAAATGAAACAAAACCAAACCAAACAGGAAAAAAGTGCTCTCTGAAAGGCTCGGGGAGTCTGAAGAGCTGAAACTTTTAATTGGTAAAAAAAACCTCCACTTTTCCTAAATTCAAAAGCTAGTGGCAGAACAGAATTCAAGTGAAAGAAAAAAAGGCAAGTACATAAATGCAATAATCCCATCAAAGTATTCACCTTTAATGGGCTGAACATTTATTTCATGGAGGCACCTTTATTCTTCAGAAATCTCTCACCTAGAACCCTACCATTTCGGCAGGAGGGAAAAGCATCTCTAACTCTGCCTTAGCGTGAGAGGCGAGAACTGAAATACAGGCTAAACCTGCTCCCGTGAGGGACTAAACAGCCTTTCCCACTCTGAACACAGACCTCACCAAGGCACACTTCTCCGAAGCTTTGCTACCAAACTTTCCTGTCAAAAAGTGGTATAAAAGTGAAGTAGACTGAGTATTTAAATAGAGAGTTTTGCTCTACCTCAGCATGGGTTGCCTCTCCTACCAACAAGTAACAGGAAGTTTTCTGTACTAGGTATTTCTGCCAGGGAGGAATTCCAGTAACTACTTTCAAACTTGAGCAAACAGGAAGCATAAAGCATCCCCATTGCTCTCCTGACGCCCTACGCCAGTTTGTCCGTGCAACCAGAGCGCTGAAGGAAACGGTTCCTTTGGCAACATTTTCTTTGTGTTACTATAAATCATTGGCTTAAGTATAAAAATCATTTAGGTCCATTTCAGAAACAATCTCCTGATGACATGGACATGGCAGTGCTAGTCCATCAAGCTTGCATTCAAACTGACAAAGCCTGCATTTTCCACATAAAGGAAAAGAAAATCCTGCTTTCATTTTATGTGATACTTACTTTTTATTCCAACCACTGTAATGGATAAAGTATTTCACTTGCTTGTCCTTTATGGCAACCTTTACACACTGCAACAGAGAAGAAAGTTCAGTCAGTACCCCTGAGAACAAAGACATCTGAGCAAGTTTTGCTTTTCCAGCTGTCGGAGTTCCAGCATGCAGAGACTCCCATGCAAGCGACTGAAAGACCAGCAGTGATTTCACAGCAGAAAGTGAGATCTCTACCAAGTTACTGCCTACTGATGGGTTTGGAAAGGGTAGGCAAACAAGCGGCTCTGCTCGGCCATCCAAAGGGACACCTTCATTCCCGAGAAGGATCAGAAAGCCCTGAGGATGACAAGCGGTCCCTTCCCTAGCCCAGGTTCGCCAAAAGCCATTCACTGGAGCTGTTCACATGCAGGCCCCTACCTCAGAGACAGGTAGGCTGGCTGGAGCAGGGGAGTCTTCAAAAGTAAAATAAATAACATGGATCTCTACAGCCACAGGGAGAGCATTATATTCAGTAGGAAGAGTTGCAGTAAGGGCTTTTTCTAGGTTAAAAATGTGTACACGGGGTAAATAAAAACAGTTATTTCCATCAAAAGTCTGAATACGGTAACTTCCTCCTATACTGATAGTAAGGTGAGACCATGAAAAGAGGGAACACAAACATAACAACGTTGCTCACAAACTGTTCTAACTTCTAGTTTAGCAGAGCCCTACTTGCAGCCTGCAAGACCCTGCCTCAGCTCAGAGGAACGTGGTCAGATGAGCTGGAACAACTGTGCACGCTGCCCGATGGCAACTCAAGTCCCTCCTACCCCTGTGGCCCAGCACACAAGAGCTCAGGCCACCACTTCCATGTAAAAGAAAAAAAACCACAGCCACAGACATGCCTCTTCCCGGGAAAAAACCCCAAAGCCCAGAATAGAAACTACACAATGCTCACTAGTTCAGTTATGTGCCCACCACATGTTCCTGAACTTCTTGGGGATACCAAGTTAAATCCACCAACTTTGTCACTTCATCCAGAAAGTTACCCAGTCCTGTTCTGGAGATGCTGAGACACAGATGCCACTGTACCACCTGAACAGTGAAATACCAAGGATGTTGTAAAACATGAAGCAGCACAGTCTCTTTGGCTCTAGCTTTTAGTCCCTTTTTAAGGACGTTTTCCACTGAAGTAAAAAATTACTCACAGAAGTCATAATTGCTATGTTCTTGCCATGCTAATTGAGTCACCTCTAAGTATTTGAGAGGGCAGAACCTTCTGCTACACAACATTTTCTCAAGACCATTGTGGTGACACCTCAATGTGGTGTACCCTCTCTAGTTAAAAAATTGGTCAACATGGAGAGGAACATCCTGTTTCAGTACTAATCTCCAAAATGCCACATATGGAACTTAAACTCAGTCCCACCCAGACTTGTAACCAGGAGTGAGGGTATGTAAATCCAGTGTGACGTACTACTGCACCTGTGGCTCATTCTGACAGTCCTGCAGTTAAAGACAGACATATACAGACTGTGCTTAAAAAGTGTCTACTTGTTTTGAAGAATATGAGAACTGAGCATGAAGTAAAAGAAGATTCAAATATATTTCTGTACCAAAATATTTTCCTTCCTGCTGGAGGTTAAAAGTGTCTCAAGTGAATCTCATTTACCTCCACATTGTACAGAGATGTACAGTTACTGTTTGCCATAATTTTTCATACTCGAACACAAACAAGTGCTTTTGTGATCATCTTGCTACGGGAAGTCAAGGATACAGCCATCAGGAATAACACGTACTGAGAATCACAGAAGAAAAGTAGGTGAAAGGAACAGGAAGAAAGCTAAGCTTATTGCTCATTACTGCCTACAAAGCACCTCTGTAAAATTAAA
The DNA here is from genome assembly GCA_033628505.1 of Tringa tobata. Classification (NCBI taxonomy): domain Eukaryota; kingdom Metazoa; phylum Chordata; class Aves; order Charadriiformes; family Scolopacidae; genus Tringa; species Tringa tobata. Next base: position 4,878 of record JAHREE010088819.1, on the reverse strand, counting down.
CTCAGCTCCTTCTGTCATTTCAGGAGCCCAGAAGTATCCAGACTCTCAAGACAAGCAGCCAGCCCAAAGCTATCTCGCCAAACCCCTTCTACTCCAAGCTGGCAGAGCCAGATCCCGCAATGCTCGTTCCACCTCTGCATAAAGGAGAAGAGGGGCAGAGCAGGAAGCACACGGCTCCAGCGGCTCTGGGCTCTTTAATTGACCAACGAGTTAAGGTTGCTGCTAACAGGAGTTAGTTTCCACGAAAGCAGAAGCCTGGACTGCTCTCCTGTCCGTACCAGCACCTGGGCAGGCGCTGGCAGAAGACAACACTCTGAGCACACATTCACAAGGAACTTGTCCTCCAGTTCTAGAGCAAGGGAGAAAACAGAGTAGAATCACTAAAGTGAAAATGTTTTAGACAAGCCACATCCCCTCTCAATGCCCTGGATATTATTTTTGACATTAGAATGACTATTTCCTGATAACATGGGAAGAGAGGTCTTCTAGCTGCCTCCCTACTACTACCTCTCTGAAGCTGTCCCATCAGTTAATGTTTACTGATGCTAAAACCTAAAAGATTTAAATCTCTGTTTAAGCTGCTCTAGGAATTTCTGCAAGTCTTCAAATCCACACAGCTACAAAAGCCCTTTTCTTTCAGTTTCAGTGGAAACAAGCAATGAAATTGGGAGCTATACCTTCAGTAAAACAGATGCCATGGCAGTGACATCTGCTTAGGGTCCAGAAGAGAAGCATTTAATGGAAAGAGCTGCAGCAGAGGCCTGCCTGAAGCAGTGGGGATACTCCTCCAAGCCACACTTGCAATGCATCGTTTCTGCAGTCAAAAGGCCAGAATTGAGAATGCCAATTCCTTTGTCACATGAATCCAGCAGTATGTTCTGCAGCGTTGTCCCATTTGAAGACCACTGATTGTACTCAGCCACCCACGCCTCTGAGGAAGTAATTACCTGCAGTTTGAGCTATCTCATGCATCAGCACCAAGTCCTACGGGCACAAATGCTCTCCAGGGTCGTGGGAACACAGCTCTGTCCCATGTTCAACACATAAGACCAGCAGGCCTTCAGCAGTTTACTAGAATAGCTGCAAAGTACCATTGGGGTTTCTGAAATTTTTCTATAATATAGAGGTCCAGGATTTAAAACTCATCAATTTCATACATTATTAGGTTTTCCTTCATTTTAATTAATCCTATCTAGTGAGGCACAGCAGTTGAACTAATACAATTTATTTTGATGGGGAACAGTCAGAGCCATTTGCAGCAGTAAGAAACCACACATACCTTTGCTTCATAAAGGAGAGGTCCGTGAAAACAAAGCACTCGTTCACCTGAAAGAAAATTGCAAATAAACATCTTAGAACACCACCAATGTGCCATTTCTGTAAAATATATGTCATCAGGCACAACACAGAATGAATCCAGTCTCAACCTAGAAAGACATTTAAAGGCAGACATTGTTTTGAGAAGCAGGCTGGTGTTTGAGAAGCAAATTCACTCATACAAAAGAGGATCAGAGCTCTGATTATTTAGGTTCCTGAGGACCTCCCTGAAGGGTGCTCAAGCAAGGACAGCCTCACGCAACCTATGTCCAAGCCTGCCCAGAGTTTTGCAGAGGGGCTGGTTACTTCAGCAAATAACTGGCACCAAAACTTTCACTCCTGCCCACACTTCCAGCCACTGCCAACTCTAGTTAGAGACACCCTTCTCTCCCGCTGCAAGGCTGGCACAGAGAACTCCTTCAAGGCCTTGAATTGCAGATGCAGACACCAAAACACGCTGCCTCGATACAAAGGGACTAGTTCAGCCTAAGAACTCAAACAGTGAGCAAGTAAAAACATCTTACTGTAAGGCATTCTTTAGTCTCCATGGCATGGCGTTTTGATTGAGAGCAAGAAATTAGCTCTCATACAAGCATCACCTCTGCATGTTAAGCTTCTGACACAAATGAAGGCAAGTGTTGTTAGTGCTCCTTTTCCTGCAGGAAGTACATCACCTGCTATTTCTAGTTCAATGAAGTCAGGAAGAGAGAGACCCCAACATTGTTTCCCCATCTGACTTGTGGGACAGAAAAACACCAGGTTGGTGCAACAGCAAGAAAAATTATTCTCTTTGTGGCTTTTAAGTAGAAGAGATTGTTCTTCAGTTTGGGGTTCCCCCCCCGCCAATGGCAAGGTCTAATTGTGCAGTTACCTTGGGGGAATTTGAACGTACTTAACACAGGATATCTGAGTACAGATGTTTCCTTCTTGAAAGCTGCAGTACCTCACATTTTCAGAGAGACAAGCTACATAATACACTCCAGGGTGTAGCACACATCCAGTTCCTTGCCACTGGTTCCAGGACACACAGAAGAGAAGCACCCAGTCAGCACGTGTGTGCTGTGCAGCAGACATACACAGTCCCCAGCCTGGGCTGGGAAGGAGGTGAGCAGAAGCCAGTCTCACCAGTAACACAACTCTGGATGCCTTCTTCCTTGTGAGCAGCTCAGGAATGACTGGGGTGGGGAAGGACCAGTTAGTTCACAGGCTATAGGTTTAAAAATACTCCCCACTGCAAATTTTACTGCTCTTCAAAACCGCTTTCTGCACAGTCAAGTGATAAATACAGTCAGGGGCACACTGTGCCATTAACTTTGACTCTCCTGAATCCTGTACAATTCTGGCTTGATTTGCCTCTTTAGGCCACAGACACATAACACGATGCTGACGGAACTTCTAACCAGATGGGCTCCAAAGAGGCACTCGCTCTACAAACAGGAATTGAATGTCCCCATATTTCATATTTTTTGGCAGAGCAGTTCTTGCACTCATTCCCCAAGCACACTTCTGGCAGGGTCAGGGCAGTTACGTAGTTTATCAGGTGGCTGATGACAAACCACCTGATTTTGCCCAGAGCAGATGAGGGAGGATTCAGACACACCATTTCACCACCAAGATGGGAAGACAAGCAGATACAGCAACAGCCTCTTCAACCAGGACGGCTACTACCACACTTCATCTGACACATCCAGCCCCTGATTGAACAAGATGCAACTATAAATTTACTACTTCATTCCTACATTGACCGGGAAGAACTGTGTATCTTTGAAGATGTCATTATTACCCAGTCGGTAGGATCCCATGCTCTCCGCAGAGCTGGAACAACTATTGACTGCAAAGTCTAAGAACACAAAGCTATGTCAGAAATATATTTCAACTGGCAGAATGCTTGTAGGTAATTAAAAAGAAAAAGGTTTAGGACGGTTCTCACAGAAGTGACCATTTTGATACATTCAGTACTTCAAAAAAAAAAATAAGCCTTTATAATCAGGACTAACAATGAGAATTTACATTATTCTCATGTATCACAGTGCTCACAAGTGCTGCTGGAAAACACATCTCTATCTCAATTATTACACAAAGTCTTTCTAGGTAAAATGCCCACACTTACCAAGAATTATTTTATTAATTTAAAAAAAAAAAACCAACCACAACATGAATGTCAGTTTTGCAGAAGGCGTTCTGTTTTCATGATAACCTAACAGGCTCTTGCTCCTGCCCAGCTGGCTGCAGACACACACGAGGCCTCTCCTCTGAATCTACAGCCCATTCTTTCCTACACGCTGCTCAGGCATTGTCAAAAAGCTTCACACAAGGAAAAGCTCCTGGAAGCCAGAATTCAACCACCTACTCCTCGAAGCGTTTCACGTGCAGGGTATTTACAGTAACAAGAAGTTCTCAATCTGTGGATCAAGGACCTGGTACAACTACTAACGAAGCCTTCCCATCCACGCCTGAGCAGGAGGCTGCCCAGCACCTTCAGGACAGACCAGAAAGCACAGACATCTCATGGGCAGACAAAAGAAAACTGCCTTAAGCAACTCAAAAGTTGAACATCTCAGACTCTTGACATATTTTATATTTGCTTTAAAAAAAGGCAGTGTCAAGATGCAGAACACCTGAAGTACCTACAATGCTTAATTCATAGTTGTCCAAATGTTGATGTCATTTGTCATGCCTCCAGAAAAACATCAGTCCCTTCATTTCACAGGGTACTCATACTTCTAGCTTGACATTTAGATTTTTCTAGCTCCTGTAGGCTTTTGTAATAAATTCAGTCTCCTCCTCACCCTTTGTGAAAAATGCCAACATGGATAACTTCTAAGTCTACCTACCACTCTTCAGTGGACATTTAGCCCGAAAAATCTACAATTAAAATATTTTTCATTTGTCTGCTGTAAAGGGCCACAATAAAGCATTTAAGCTTTAGGCCTGCAGGAAGCTTTACTCACACCACTTTTCTGCCTTTTAGCTGCCTTTTACAGCTAAGATCACAAACACATTTACATTTGTGGCAAAAAGCTTAAAAATTTTATTTTCTGTACTAAATTTATGTCACTCATATTCCTACAGCTGTGAACATAATTTCAGCCTGGAATTCTACGTGGTTTAGTTTCTGCAGTCCACTTGATTTCACATTAATTTCACATTAATTGCTCTAATGTGAATCATACACTAAAATCTTGATTATTTCTGCAGACTAATAATACCACGGGTATTAACGTGTGGCATGGAATGCTGATGCACGATTGAACACGCTCCGACACAAGCAGCCATGAAGCTCATACAATTACAGTGCTGTTTGAGCTACCCTGAATGGCCACCTTCCAGCCATTCTTCTGCAAACTGCGCTTTTAAAGACAAATCACAATTGTGTTGAAAGTCTTGCTTGGACACTAAAGCGAGGGACTGGTAGAGAGAAAGGGTAAAGTAAGTTTTCCTTTACCATTGTCTAATCGTTTTCATTTACCTATAAAAACCACAACCATTACCTAAAAGTCAAAACGTATGCAAAGTAAGTCTCAGAAAAAGCACGATCCTAACCCTTATTCACCTAAAAAA
>JAHREE010088791.1:0-20242 GCA_033628505.1 Tringa tobata | reverse complement strand
CCCCCTGGAAAGGCCTGGGAAATCTTGGACACTAAGGGCAAAATAATGGATACTAAGGACAGAAACTTCCCAGCAACGGCTCCAGCATTTACGTATCAGCATCTAAGAGCCTCTGAGATCGGATAATCCTTAATTTACCAAACAGCTGACCTGTCTTCCAGACAAGCACATCCACACACATCCACCAACAGGCAATTTTGGACAGATTATTGAATATCTTTCCATACTTGTGATAACTACAGCTACCTTTTCCTTCTCTAAATCGCCATCATCCTGATATCACAGGATACCTCCCCACAGGAGGTCTGGGATCACGTGTGTTACACAAACTAGAGAGACAGATGGCTCTGCAGAACTGAAAAGCGTTGGTGGTGGAAGACAGAAGAACTTACAGCAGCGAATGTCCTCCTCAGTGATCCACTTCTGCATCTTCAAACTGCCCCGCAACTACTGGTGCTATGTCCACCTCCATCCCATCTGGAAAACAACAACCAATGCTGGGTATCACAGCATCACAGAATGATATGGGGTTGGAAGGGACCTCTGGAGATGATCCACTCCAATGCCCCTGCCAGAGCAGGTCCACCCAAAGCAGGTTGCACAAGAACAGGTCCAGGTGCGTTTTGAATGTCTCCAGAGACGGAGACTCCACCACCTCTCTGGGCAGCCTCTTCCAGGGCTCTGCCACCCTCACAGGAAAGAAGTTCCTCCTCATGTTTAGATGGAACTTCCCATGTTCAAGTTTGTGCCCATTTCCTCTTGTCCTGTCCCTGGGCACCACTGAAAAAAGACTGGCCCCATCCTCTTGACACCCACCCTTTAAGTTTTTAGAAGCACTGATGAGATCCCCCCTCAGCCTTCTCTTCTCCAGACTAAAAAGCCCCAAGTCCCTCAGCCTTTCCTCATCAGAGAAGTGCTCCAGGCCCCTCATCATCTTTGTAGCCCCAATTATCCCAGGACAGAGAGCGAGTGCCCTCTGTTGACAAGAGGTGGCCAAAGCAGAAAACTCCTTCGCTGAACTGAAAGCAGCTCGAGGAGAAACACTGATGAGCTCACAAGTTTCTGGTTTTGTTCCAGCTCGATCTGTCGGTCACTTGAAGACATCACCTACAACCTCATCTCACCCCATCTTATTGAAAGGCTTAAATGCTGGATTTAAACTATTTCATTTCTTATATGAAGTTTCAGTGTAACAAATGCCATGATTCCTTTTAAAAGCTTTAATTCATTGTGCTCTACCAGAAAGAAGCTTGATCCTGTTCTGAAGCTGCTCTCAGCAATCATAATTTTGAAAATAAAAAAAAGAACAATCGTTTTATGTTAAAATGTCAAAAAATAAAAGAATTCTGAAACTGGGCAGCCCTGGGGATATCAATAATTGTAGCAAACCAAGAAGCAGAACCGTAACAAATAAGATCAGGAAGGCAAATAAAACTGATGACGATGGCTTTGAGACATGTGATGTGTTTGCTGTTCACTTTATTTTAATTTTCATAATTTTAGGGGTCAGAAACCTGACAAAATTTTCAGATGAAGGGCACTGGTAAAACAGGAGCATATCACCTAAGTTATCTTTGCATTATATAAATTTATTCAAAGTTGCGGAACAAAGAGAACCTGTAAACAAGCGACAAGGCTAAGAAAGATTAAAAAAAAAAATCATCGATGTGGATCAGAACTGATTAATTACGATTCTGTTGACTATTCTAGACAAGCTGAGAGCTAGAAATCCACAGCAGCCACACCATTTTTCATCCTTCAAAAATGCCAAGCCCTGCTAAAAGCTGAGATTTATATCCAAAAAAAAAAGAAGTAATGCTACTAAACTACTTCCCCATTCTTCTCCCAGGTAATATATTGCTCCAGGGAAAACAGGATGAAGAAAAAGCAAATTTTGAGAGATTGTTGGGGTTTTTTTCCGACAAAAGGAAACCTTACTCCTTAAATATACATTTGAACAATCAGAAGCGTTAAGAGACGGGCATCCTTCAAAAAAGCAGATTTTTAAAAAAATCTGTTCCAGTCTATTTCAATGATTCTGAATTCACACTGAACTCTGTAAAGAGAACTATTAACTTACAATTTAGGATATTTAAAAAAATAAATAGCATTACATGTTTAGAGTGCAAATTGCTTCCTAATCCCAGCGTAGACATTCTTTTTTTTAATCCTAAATCAACTTCACCCTACCACTATTCCAAGGAATCACACCAGGAAATCCTTGCCAGACTGGAGAATCACCGTTTTCATGTATTTTAGTAAAAGAAAAGCATTTCTTACCTTCAAACTCCCTTATTGAGTCTTCTGTTCTCACTCCTGCCATGTTGTACTGGCTGCTGACGGACTGGGCTAACATGCCTTCTAACCTCTCCAGGGTGGCCTGACCTTCTGCGGTTAAATGTGACAATCCTTCTTCGTAAGTGTAAAAGCTGGGGATGTCACCTTGTTCCAGCTCTGCAAAAACAAGTTTATGTTCATCAGATCTGAGTTCGGGAGCCTGGATCAAGCAGGGGTGGAGGAACAGGACAACAGCTCGGCAAGTTCTGCTCAAATGAACAGGCTGAGATTAAAAGGTCGCTTATATAGGTTATGGAACATACAGAGTGATGTCAACTGACCACACCATGTCAATGGCACTGAGCTTGGGCCAGCACATCCACTGGGAACAAGAAAGGCTGCTATTTGTGCCTTTGGGCTTTTGAATCATAGAATGGTTTGAGTTGGAAGGGAATTTAAAGATCATCCAGTTCCAACCCCCTGCCGTGGGCAGGGACACCTCCCACCAGACCAGGTTGCTCAAAGCCCCATCCAGCCTGGCCTTGAACCCCTCCAGGGATGGGGCATCCACAGCTTCTCTGGGCAACCTGGGTCAGTGTCTCACCACCCTCACAGCAAAAAATTTCTTCCCGAGATCTAATCTAAATCTCTCCACTTTGAAGCCATTACCGCACACCCTCTCACTACACACCCTTGCAAAAAGTCTCTCCCCATCTTCCCTGTAGCCCCTTCAGGGACTGGAAGGGGCTCTGAGGTCTCCCCGGAGCCTTCTCTTCTCCAGGCTGAACAACCCCAACTCTCTCAGCCTGTCCTCACAGCAGAGGGGCTCCAGCCCTCGGAGCAACCTTGTGGCCTCCTCTGGCCCCGCTCCAAGAGGTCTATATCCTTCTTATGTTGGAGCCCCAGAGCTGGGAGCAGTTCTCCAGGTGGGGTCAAGAATAACGTTTTTGCTGAATTCCAGTGATTTCTGACAGCTAAACTACCTATCTTCTGCAGATTTGCAAGGTTTTACATTGTCCCCGTGGCATAAAGAATGTTTCAGCAAGATGAGTAGGAACTTCTTAACAGCCCAAACCATTCTCATGACAGACACTGTAGGAGAAGTTCCAGGTGGCCAGGAGCTGGTAGGTATTTCAAAAGAAAGAACTGTTACGAACCACGGGCCTCGACGTCGTACTCCTCCCCTTCGTAATCGTTGTCTGAATCTTCATCGTCTGGGTCCGGGTGCAGAGCTTGGCATTCACACATTGCTGAGAACATGGCTTCCACTGCAGGAACACAAACGAACACAAACCTCCTTCGTTTCTCCACCAACACTCCACAATAACAGGCAAGGAGCAACCAAAGAGATCGAGGATATTCCTTTACTAAAAATCACCACTGAATTCATATTTGAAAACAACATCTAAGGAGCCACGCAAGAAACAAACCATGTTTCTCAATGTTTCTCCCTGTGCTTTATCCTCTTAAGAGCACTTTCCCATTATTTCACTGATGAAAAAGGCTTATCTTTGGACAATTCAGCCTCTGGTTACCCCCCGCAGGATTTCTTGAAGCATCTAATACATAAAATTCTTAAAACTTGGATACAACTAAGCTCCACGCCAGTCGGGATAGAACTGCATTCCAGAATCTGGACATTACTATGTTCGTAATAAAATCGTCGCTGACTCACAATATCACTGAATTTGTAATTAAGAAGATGTTTGCCATATAGGTTCTCTGTGAATGGATATAGAGAAGATGATCCGTGGCGTGGATTTCTACTTAGAAGTCTCTATTTTAAAGCATTGTATTTTTCCTTGGGAAGTGGCTCCTTGAAATATTCCAGCTTCAGCAAGATAAAACAATTTGCTTTGTTCTTTTCAGCACAAAGAAGTGAATTAAGTAAAGAACAGTAAAGAATCACATCATTTACATCTCTCTACCCCAGCATCTTCCACATTTAGGCAGGACTTGAAGCTAAAGGGCAATTTCCCTCTTCACTTACAGGCTGATTTGTCACTAGGCACAAATCTGAATTCCGCAATTGGTTCAGCGTCGTCATCACTGTCTTCCTCCTCCTCCTCCCCTTCAGCCACGGGAGGCTCTTTTGTCCCCTCTTCTATAAGAAATTGAAAGATTTAAGAGAAACGTGTTTATTTTCTCCAAAAAAAAAAGTCAAGTTTGTTTATTCTTTCAGGAACACACAGGTAATCAAAACAGAGGCCTGGACACAACAAGGGCAATGGAGCTGGTGAGAGGTCTGGAGAACAAGTACCTGCACCCAGAGCCAGTGACAAGTGTGGGCAAAACCGTGCTTCCCGACATCTATGCACAGGTGAGCAAGAAAACAACATTTTATTTTCCGTAAATATTAAAGCCAGAAAGAAAATGGCTTCAGTTCACAGAATCAGAGAATGATATGGGGTTGGAAGGGACCTCTGGAGATCATCTAATCCAACCCCCCTGCCAAAGCAGGTCCACCCAGAGCAGGTCCCACAGGAATGTGTCCAGGCAGGTTTTGAATGTCTCCAGAGAAGGAGACTCCACCACCTCTCTGGGCAGCCTCTTCCAGGGCTCTGCCACCCTCAAAGGAAAGAAGTTCCTCCTCATGTTTAGATGGAACTTCCTATGTTCCTCTTTGTGCCCATTTCCTCTTGTCCTGTCACTGGGCACCACTGAAAAAAAGACTGGCCCCATCCTCCTGACACCCACCCTTTAAGGATTTATAGGAGTTGATCAGATCCCCCCTCAGCCTTCTCTTCTCCAGACTAAAAAGACCCAAGTCCCTCAGCCTCTCCTCATAAGAGAGGTGCTCCAGGCCCCTCATCATCTTTGTAGCCCTTTGCTGTACCCTCTCCAGCAGTTCCCTCTCCTTCTTGAACTGGGGAGCCCAGAACTGGACCCACTGCTCCAGATGGGGCCTCACCAGGGCAGAGGAGAGGGACAGGATGACCCCTCTCCACCTGCTGGTCACATTCTTCCTGATGCCCCCCAATTCATCACTTTGTGGCTGGGGACACTGCTCTGACAGCCTCAAAACTGCAGAATTCTTTTCTACAGAAAAAGAGCAATACAGTTAAGGCTCTTCCACTGAAAGTGGCTTTTATCACAAACAAAACTGGCACGGCCAAGAATATGAAGAAGCCAAGAAGCTGCCAACCAGCTGCCCCCAGAAATGAAGTCTCCAAGGAAGCCACACAATCCTTTTCCAACCGACACCCGCGGGCACAGCTTGTTACTGCCAAGTCCAGCTCTTTGTTTTCAATGAAGCCAACCCTCTGATTGAGGGCGAGGATGAGGCAGATACACACAGAAAATGCAACAAAAAACTTGCAGAGGAAGAACAAAATGTACTCGGCCCAACGAAGAAATGAAACCTCCTGCAGCCAAAGAAGTGGAGAGGTTTGGGTTTAACACTATTCAGCAGTTACAATCCTGGGCCAGGGATAAACTTGAAAACTCAACAAATCTTCCATTTGCTGTAGGTGATTTAGTGTAGCCAGATTTGATGGATTTTAAAAAATAAAATAACAACGAAAAACCTCAAAAAAAATCAGTCTATTAAGGATTTATAGATAAGAACTATCACAGGACACCCCTATTTTCAAACACCTTTCTTCAGACTAGGCTCTGGTCACTTCAAATAAACACAAAGGAAATGAGGGAAGAAGAACCAAGAGGTACACACACACATTCTCTGATGATTTGTGATGACAGATTATCAGAGAACACCACTCATATGAGAGAAGGAAATAAAGAAAAGTATTAATAGCTTAAAAACGCCTCTGCCTCCTCAGAGTCTTGTCAGTACTATCAGTATATAGACTATTTAAAGAAAAATTAAAAGCCAGACTTTAACTACAATGACTAGTAGGCACGAAGGGGAAAGGAGACCTGCTCAACACTTAACACTCGCTGCTCTTCAACCGAGATGGCAGTTTATCACACTCTTAAAACATGAACAGGTCTGATGGAAGAAACACAGAATCACATGGGGTTGGAAGGGACCTCTGGAGATCATCTAGTCCAACCCCCCTGACAAAGCAGGTCCACCCAGAGCAGGTTGCACAGGAACTTGTCCAGGCGGGGTTTGAATGTCTCTAGAGAAGGAGACTCCAACACCCCCCTGGGCAGCCTCTTCCAGTGAAGAAAAAAATCAATACATCAAAACCAGAACATTTCCATAGAAATAATGAAGCAGAAAGCTTGTTTTTTCTAGGTCAAAAGCAAGACTGGTCAAAAGGCTGGTTCTGTGTTCACCTACAAAGACCCATTAAGCCTGGTAACAGGAGGTATCGCCGTATTTTTTAAGCAAGCTGTGGGAGAAAATGAGTGAACGCTCGCAGGCTAATGGGAATCAGCAGGAATTCATAAAGGCTGGAGAGGGTAGCAACATTAACATAAATTCAATAAAGCAAAAATGATACTTAACCTGGTATCACAGGGAGAGAGCAGAGGAATTAATTTGTTTAAAATGAGTGTAAGAGAGCAGAGAACTGATTTTCAGCGACTCCAGCTGTACGTACTCACACGCTGAGAGCTCAACAGTAGAGAAGTGACTCTGAACAAGGGCAAAGTTATGCTTCTGTATCCAGTTTTGGGGGCCTCACCACAAAAAAGCCATTGAGGGGCTGGAGCAGGTCCAGAGAAGGGCAATGGAGCTGGTGGTGTTGAGCCTGGAGAAAAGGAGGCTGAGGGGAGACCTTCTCACTCTCTCCAACTCCCTGAAAGGAGGGTGTAGCCGGGGGTGGTTGGTCTCTTCTCCCAAGGAACACACAATAGGACAAAAGGAAATGGCCTCAAGTTGTGCCAGGGGAGGTTCAGATTGGATATTAGGAACAATTTTGACACTGCAAGGGTTATTAAGCCTTGGAATGGGCTGCCCAGGGCAGTGACTGAGGCACCATCCCTGGAGGTATTCAAAAGAAAGGTTGACATAGTATTAGTGACATGGTTTGGTGATGTATTTTTTTGTTTTTTATTAGAGTTAGGTTGTTGGTTGGACTAGATGATCTCAATGGTCCCTTCCAACCTAGACAATTCTATGATTCTAAAATAACCATCCTTCAGAGAAACGAAAAAGAAAATACGAGGTATTATTTGAATGAAGCATATAATTTTTAAAAACAGAATTTACTCTCTTTGAAGAAAAAAAATCATGCCTCTCAGGACTACACGGGAGCACGAAGCAACACTCCGGGCATACCTTCGAATTTGGCATTCACCATGACGTACAGGTGCTCGCAGGGGAAGGCGCTCAGGTCCCTGGAGACAGCGTGTAAACTTATGGTGGGATAATCCAAGGAGAAGCCAACTCCGGAGTTTTCCAGCCAAGACAGGCGACTAACGAGGAGGGGGGAAAAAAAAAACCAGAAGAGACAAGTTAGAAACTAACAGAGGAATCCAAGGTACCCAACTCACGCCTGAAATGCAAATCAACCCCAAAAAAGTGAGTAATTCCAGACAAGGCACTTACCCTGCTCTCATGTAATACAGTAGTGGACCTGCCCAAACAGGACCTTGCAACAATATAACTAATGGCTGAGGTAAAATAAACCTACCTTTTCTTAAAGAACATGAAGCTGAGCGCCCTAAACTCATTTCAGCTTTATCACATTTACACTAAATCCCGAATTTCTCTCCCTACCTCTTCATTTTCTTCTCCTTATAAATACTTGTCATCCCAAAGCTCATTGCAGAGGTTCCAGAATAGGATTAATACCTCAAACTATTAAATGTTCTGTGTTTTTTCAAGATAAAGTGACTACTGAGAAGAAAGTCACGGTTGTGTTTTCTGAAGAATGAGAGATCTTGATGTGGGTATAGCCTGTACGTAGAAAAACAACCAGTTCTGTGACCAGCAGAGGTAACGAAACCAGGTTATGGTTTCCATCCCTTCACAACTTATGTGCTACAACCTCTGCTTCCCCGCATTTTCACTCTCATCCCTGACCACACCAAGAGACAGCATGGGTTGTCACCACTGGGCTGCTACCTCCTTCATATCACAAAGATCCATGTCTTTCCAGCAGCCCAGAAATCAAACCCAAGCTAGTTTGGGGCATCTGTGATCAATGAGGTCAGACAGTGAACAGAAATACCGAGAGGCAGAAAGCAAGACCTCCATTACATGCAAAACTCAGCCTTCAAGTTTTTCTGGAGGGACAAAACCACTGAGAAGGTCACAGAAGACTCCTTGTCCCAGGAAATCAGGCTGAGAGCAAGAGATAAGGCAGTGGGAGCAAAGAATTTCTTTCCTAGCCTTGATCAGCCAGTTCTAACCATTTACAGCTGCTGACACAGAGTCAGCAGATGGATCCAAAGCCCCATTGTCCACCCGGTTCTCCCACAGCACAGCACTCCTGCAGAGGCGTTTTCTATTCATGAGCAGCAAGTGGCTTTGGTAAAAGCTCTGCGACACGCTGGAAACACGTTGGGAAGAAGCTGGCAGACTTTTACGTGCCTCACAAAAAAAAAAAAAGTACCGAAAGCAAGTTAGAAGGAAACTCAACATTATACGTGTTGAGAGCGGACGCCGCGCCAAGAGAAACCCTTGTATCTGCAACCAAACAACTAAACAAAGCAGTAACTGAAATTCCAGAGAGATTCCTCTCCGAGAGGAACACAACATTGCTAATAAGTTCAGGTGGGACAAAACCCCCTCAAATGATATTACCTGGTTTATAAACATTTCAGGATCTAAAGGTTTTAAAAGACAATTCACGCCTCAGTATACATTTTAGAAGGTGTTTTTGTTCTAACAACACTTTTCCACTGCGGAAATATATTATATTCAGAGTACATTTCTACGGTTAAGAAAAATGATGTTGCCTTTATAGCAAGCTCTCTTCTTGAGCTGTGCAAGGCAGGGAGGATTTAAAGGAAATTATAAAGATTTCAGGTAATGTCTTCCACAGTAACCTTACTGATTTGTGCCTAGTGAGAACACAGAGTGCCCACGTGATTAATGTGACATGAAAGACTTCACAGAAGCACAGCAGTAAATCAACAGCCCTGTTAGCTCCTCTGTCAACGGAAGAGAGGTACCGTGTGCTTTTCATGTATCAACCAGCCGGATGCCCTGGCTGTGCTCTTCACTCTTGCATTGTTTAAAAACCATTTCCAGCAGTAATAGAGGGGAACTTCCTCAGAGCCTGCCCCTCAGCCCTCTTTGAGGGCCTCCCCGACACAATGCCCCCCCTTACCTGAGTCACAGAATGATATCGGGTTGGAAGGGACCTTCAGAGATCACCTAGTCCAACCCCCTGCCAAGCAGGGTCAGCCAGAGCAGGTTGCACAGGAACACATCCAAGGGGGTTTTGAGCACCTCCAGAGAAGGAGACTCCACCACCTCTCTGGGCAGCCTCTTCCAGGGCTCTGCCACCCTCAAAGTTGAAAAAGTTCCTCCTCATGTTTAGATGGAACTTCTTAGATTCAAGTTTGTGCCCATTTCCTCTTGTCCTGTCACTGGGCACCACTAAATAAAGACTGGCCCCATCCTCCTGACACCCACCCTTTAAGTATTTATAAGCATTGATCAGATCCCCCTTCAGCCTTCTCTTCTCCAGACTAAAAAGACCCACGTCCCTCAGCCTCTCCTCATCAGAGAGATGTTCCAGGCCCCTCATCATCTTTGTAGCCCTCTGCTGTACCCTCTCCAGCAGTTGCCTGTCCTTTTTGGACTGGGAAGCCCAGAACTGGACAGAGTCCCCCAGATCCCCTCAGGGCAGACCCCGCAGTCCCTTCAGAGGAGGGAGTCCCTCAGGGAGGCCTCACACTTCCCCCAGGGGAGAGGACCTCCTCCCTCCAGCCTGGTCTCCACCAGACCCCAGGGGAGGCCCCTCATAAGCCGGCCCCCCTCAGGAGAAGCCAAACAGTCTCCTCACGACGGTATCCCCGGTTCCTGCCGGGTAGCATCCCCTCAGAGAAGCCCCCGCACCCCGAGGCCTACGGGACTCCCGCGAACGGTCACCCCACACACAGACACGCTCCGTTTCCGCCCCCCTCACCTCTCGGCGATGTAGAGCGTTCCGGCACCCAGGGTGCGCCCCGCCAGCACCGCCTCCGTGTCGGGCTGCCGGTGGCGAACGCCCTCGGCCGGCGGCGGGAACCGCTTGAGGAAACTCATGGCGCCACCGCCGCCTCCCTCCTCCACCATGGCTGCCGCCTCCTCCTCCGCGGCCGCCGGAAGCGGAAGGGCCACGAGCGCCGCCGGAAGCGGAACTCCTCGTGCTGCGCGGCCCCTCTGGGCCCGTCTCTATGGTCCCCGCGCCGCCGCCATGTTGGGGCTGTCGTCGGTCCACAGGGGAGGGGACGGTGTTTCACCTCAAAATGCCCGTGTTCTTGAGGGCGAGTCGCAGCCTCTGCCCAGAGCGATGCGGTCTGTGATCCATGCGGGCATTTGGGGAATAAAATTTTCATTAGGGAAGCACAGAGGGGAGTGCTGAGGTGATTACCGACGACAGGAGGGAGCTGGGGTTGTTCAGATGGAGAAAAGGAGGCTGAGGAGAGACATTATCACTCTCTACAACTCTCTGAAAGGAGGGTGTAGCCCAGGGGTGGTCGGTCTCTTCTCCCAAGGAACAGGCCATGGGACAAGAGGAAACAGCCTCAAGTTGTGCCAGGGGAGGATCAGATTGGATATTAGGAACAATTTGTACCCTGCAAGGGTTATTAAGCCTCGAAATGGGCTGCCCAGGAAAGTGGTTGAGGCACCATCCCTGGAGGTATTCAAAAGACGGGTTGAGATAGAGCTTAGTGACATGGTTTAGTGATGGTTTTTTATCAGAGTTAGGTTGATGGTTGGACTAGATGATCTTGAAGGTCCCTAGATGATTCTATGATTCTATTCTATGACAGCTGGTGTGGGCAGCGTACGTATTCTGGCCTGTAAAATCTCTGTTGGAGAGGTGGCAAAGGAAAAAAAAAATCACAGCATCTTTTCAGTGACTTAATAGATGCTGGAAAGGCATGGCTGGCAGTGCCTGGGACACATCATACAATGGTCCACATAGAGAAGAAAAAGAAAGTGACAAGGACCTGAATTGCTTAAAGGATCTCCAGCTGATTTCCAGCAGCAGTGGTGAACTTGGAATTGGGAGCTGGATGTTCCCAATCCAGGGTGTACCTGATGAGCCTTGGGACAGCAGATTGCAGCAATTCCCCTGGATTTACACCATTTCTGCAGGAAATTTCTCTTCTGGCACATGATGCTGCAGTGGGAAAGGGGGATTACAGCAGTAGAGGGTGGGTAAATAAATGGTAACGTTCAGTCTGCACCGGTGGAGTGTGTTGCTGTTGGGGTGTTTCTCCTGATAACTCCACCACCGAGGCAGGACCACTGCAGACATCTCTTCTCCCTGACTTTTCAGGTTGGCACATGCTCCCCCTCCGTAGCCACGTACTCACCAAGAGCCCATGCAGCTGTTAACCTTGTTGTCATGGTTTTCAATCTTTCCTTTCATCCGTTTGAGTTTACTTTTAAGGAGTCATTTACCTACCTCTGTGCAAACCCAGGTTCTCACAAACACAAACGGATTAGTAACAGAATTAGGTCACCATCCTTCCTTTCTCTAGACTTTCCTAATTACAGGCACGAATGGCAAAGAGCCAAAGCAACACATTCTGGAAAAAGAAAACGCGTGAAGAAACCAGGAGCAAGAAGAACATAACGTGGTTCTTTTAGGCTGAGCTTTCTAAAGTGTTTTGGAAAGCTCCTCAGCCACGCCTATCCATTTTGGATTCTAATTATGCAAATAATTACTCATACAAATAACCACCTTGACCAAAATCAAAGCAATTTCCACAACAAAGTGATATTTAATCTGGATGCTGGAATAGCTTGTAAAAAAAACATCAGAGGCAGTAGGAGATAAGGAAAAGGAAGTTTCTCAACCATCTTTGAGTTTGCCATGGCTCGTCTGGAAGCAAAACTTTAAGATTCCTGCGTGAATACGGATCAGACTGCGGCAGCTGGTGGGAAAAGAGAAATATGTGAAAACACCATTTCACCACAGTTAGTGTTTATAAATTAATATTCATGCTCATGTCCATCCCCTGTTGCCTAATATGGCTGTAAATACCAGCCACGGAGACCCCTCACTGCCTCTGTAGGTAACTGGAAATCACACAACAACTCCTTTAGATAGTTTCAAATTAAATTTTCTGAATGACTGAAATGAAGCCACCGTGGAGGAGCAACAGAGGTCATTTCTGCTGCACACACGTGCGAGTCTTTCCTGTGTCACGTACTGCTCTTCCACAAGATGACAGAAAAAAGGTGGTTTAAACCCAAGCTGGGAAGTTGGTTTTGAGGCCGAGGCGTGAGAGAGGAGGAGAATTTTGTGTCTTCCTCATTTACAAGATCCAGATCCTTCATAGCCCAGTTCTGAGTCTAGAATCTAACAGACGTTTAGATGGGTAGCCAGACATTTCCTGGAAGTTCACCAATGAAACAGAAGGGCACTATTTAAAAGCTCTAAGAGCTTTAAAAAGTGCATTATGATCCACCCTCACCCCGACACTCTACAACTACTTGAAAGGACACTGTAGAGAGGCTGGTGCTGGTCTCTTCTCACAGGTAATTAATGACAGAACGAGAGGGAATGGCTTCAAGCTCCAACAGGGTAGGTTTAGACTGAATATTAGGAAAGAATTCTTCACGGAAAGAGTGGTCGGGCATTGGAATAGGCTGCCCAGGGAGGGGGTTGAGTCACCATCCCTGGATGCGTTTAAGAGACGACTAGATGCGGTGCTGAGGGATATGGTGTAGGGGAGGACTTTGTAGAGTAGGGTAGATGGTTGGACTCGATGATCCCAAGGGTCTCTTCCAACCTAGATGATTCTATGATTCTATTCTATGACCCGCAGCAACAATCACTCCACTTATTTTAAAAGCCAAAAAGAAATCCCTCCTGAACACACACGGGTGATGACCACTAAAAAGCCCTGGTTTCTTCCATTACACATCATACTTTGTGCATCCGAGTTATTTCAATTTTTTATTATGACAATTTACATGTCATATTTATATGAAAGAAATGACAGTAGATATTATAACAAAAAAACCGTTATGAAAGAAAAGTTACACAATTCAAGGCCTACAAGCTATAAAATGGCTTCAGGCCCAGCTTATACACAAAGAGTTCTGACCAGACTGTAGTGAGAGACAACGCTGAACAATTCATTAACAAAAATATTGGCACCAGCCTTAACATTATTATTTTTTTTCTTTTTTTTTTTTTTTTACTTCATTTACAAGGAATACAGTATTTAAACAGTTGCGTACTGCGAATCTAAAAACATTAGCTGTTAATAAACTGCAGTTAACCCTTTGAGCACTGAGGCCACCATGACTTCCGTTTGAAAAAAAAAAAAGAAGTTTGAATGCATCGTGTTTTCCACGCACGTGGTATTGACTGGTTGGGGAGGGAAAGACGGTGAAAGCACCACCCCATTTATGTGCAACAAGAATTAATGCTTCCAGTTTTTTCAATGTCATCTCCTTCTCCTCCCTTCTCCCTCCCTCCCCACACACACGGCGTGCGTCCCCTCGGTCCGTTCCCCTTGATGTGGGAGTGAGGTCACCATTGAAGAGAGATTGACAAAAACCCCAAGGTTCAGGACTGGAGAAACGCTATGTAGAGTTAAACTCTACGGAAGAGTTACTCTACGTAGAGTTAAAATCTACAGAAAGAGCTCGGCTTGTGGAACTTGACCAAAGAAAAGAGAAAACGAGGCTGAGACGGCGAGCGAGACCATTTTTTAAGGAACTCGAGGTTTCTCCGCAAACACCCGAACAGCACGCAGGAGTCAGACAAAACCGTATTAAATTTTAGCTTAAATTTTAAGAGACCTGTCGGGCAGGTGGGATCTAATCCTCAGGGGATCCGGGAGGATAACCCTTCCGTGAGCGAGTCAGCTGCTCCGTGTCACCCGGGATGAGGAACGTACCCCGTGGTTGCCTCACAAAGAGGATCCCATGCCTACATGAAAACCATCGCACGCACCAAGAACGCACCGAGCTTTCGCATGGGTGCCGTCCCGCAGGAGGGCTCCCGCACACAGGTAGGAAGCAGCAACCAACCTCGGCCTTAACGAGAAACCATCTTAACGAGAAACCATCTTAACGCGAGTCGGGGGGAGGAGAGCCATTTTAATGACTCCAGTGTAGGCGTAAGACACTTGTACAAGATTTTAGAGTCCATATAACGAGTGTGAGATAACTAAAGGCGTACAGAGCTTTATGTTTTGATTTCCTTTTCTATCACTAACTTGAGTAGCAGATTAGTATCTAATTAAGGACCTTTAATTGCTCTAAGAAATGGTGCACCGGTCACTAGGCCTATCATATGCTTCAGTAGAAGGACTTTATCCCCGTTAGAATCATTTAAATCAAATTCCGACAGACTAATCTAAGCATCGCTCATCAGTTTAATTGTGTTAATTAATCCTCCATAAGAGGAACAAACAAAGCAAACTGTGTGGATTCCCACCGACGTCCCCAGAGGCCAAACATCGTCACAACACTCTACGGACTGATCCTGATTTTCTCCACATCCACATCGCGCTGATGGAACGTCACCCACTCCCTCCAGGAAGGACACCTCAAATTGATTTTTCCTGTTGCTTTGAAGGTCAGGATGAGAAAAGAAGGGTTATCAGGATGAGTCTCTGAAATGGGAGAGAGACCTTCCATGGGAAATAGTCTTTAATGGGCAAGTCAGAAGTCGTTTTTAGGCCTGTCCAAGACCTGTCTTGCGAATGCCATGGGTTTGCATACACATTTTTTTTTTCCATTTCACTTCCCTCTATCCATTCCCGTTTGAAAGAGCCTTCAAAAGGCAGGAGAAAGCACCTCCATCTGCAGCCGGGGAACCAGTGGGACCGACTATACACAAAGTGCTGCAAAGTGCACAAAGTAAACCAACTGAGCCAACGGAGCCTCTCCATCGTTCAGTTCTCCTTAGGAACCTTTGGGGTTTTATGTAGAAATAGGAGATATATTCTCAGACACGCGTGCCTTCGTTAAGGACACGTCCCCTCTAATTCTTATATTGCCCCCTCTCCTGCTCCTCAGCTCAGGTTTGGGGCTGGGGGGGGGTGTAGCATTTACAAAATGATAGTCA
Organism: Tringa tobata; assembly: GCA_033628505.1. NCBI lineage: Eukaryota > Metazoa > Chordata > Aves > Charadriiformes > Scolopacidae > Tringa > Tringa tobata. The sequence goes on along the minus strand of JAHREE010088791.1, from coordinate 4,853 downwards.
AAAACCCGAGTTGTAGGACTTCCTTTTAATTGCAGTTCAATCTGGAGCCTTTACACCACGTATTCAATTATAAAAACTTCTCATCTACTTTAGAGTGTTCTATTCTTTCCCCCAGAAGCTGTACACAATCTTTTTAATTGTCATACACTAAGCAATATACAACTTTTGCAATATATATAAAATAAGTTAATTTACTCTGAAGCGTTGGGACAATCAATTCCCAAACCCACGATTTTGCTGTTTGGAATTATCTCGGTTAATTACACCTCATCTAAATTAAGAGCTTGGTCAGTGATGCACGTTTTCCGAAGCGATTAGTAACCTTCGATACCCCAACTGCTGGGTGTCCAGCTACAGAAATAACTTTTTTGACAAATATTTCTGAAGCCAGAGCTCTCCGCTAGGTCTCAGATCAGGTACTCAACTCTAAAGCACCAAAAATGAGTCCATATAGAATTTTTCTTACATCAGGATATACCAGAAAAAAAATAAGAATTGTTTCTTATTGGATTTATTTTCCATCTTTCAACATTTCAAGTGAGATTTAGTCCCCACCACAACTGTTAGGAAAGGGGAAGAAGAAAAATAAAGACTACCAGGAAAGGTGGGCTTCATCCTGCAAATCCTTATATCAGACAATATCCTAAATTCTTCTATAGAAGTTTGAAACGCATAAGGAATTGCAGAATTGTGCTCTTGCACATAAATTGCTGGAATTTCCCCCACTGTATTCAACACCCTTTTTTTTTCAGAAAGTTACTGGTTTGGTTGAAGATATTTGATCTTTTTAATACCTATATATTCCTATATTTAAGGATTTTCTATACCCAGTGACTTGGAAGCGTACGTCAAATGTAAATAGGCATGTAGGGTGTGCGCTGCACACTCTGTCCATATGACAAGTGAGTAGTAGTCACTGCACACAGACCAAAACCAATTTTCACAGCCTACATTTTCCCATTTGGAACTAGAGGATACAAATCTCTTCGTCAGACCAGTTCTGGGGACCGGCGTCACCGCCAGGATTTATTTCAATTACCGCATATAAAGTCAATTAAAAAAAAAAAGCAGGTGCCATAAAAATTCCTCGTTTACTTTTCATAAAAGAAGGTTGTGAAAATATGGCGTTTGAAACAATGACTTGAAAGTTTAGAGCAGGACTTCTTGTTGATAAGCATTGAAAAGCAAGTTATCAGCACCTGAAAAGAGAGGTATAAAATGGACACCCTGACAACGAACTCTTAAAATTATTCAACGGTTGCAGCATCTGGACACCGATGTAGGTCAAGTGAGAGAGGTGAAGACAAATCAGAACAAGGGCATCACCACCAGACAATTTATCTTTCGTGAACGTATTTTTCTTCCCCCCCCTCCATGAGATTCTTTGAGTTGGGTCTCTCCCCCCAAAAGTTCAGACACAGCGATGGGAGAACAGAAGGGAACAGAAAAAAAGTCCAACCAAGTCATCAGCTCCTGCTACGCAAAGAGTAACTGAGACACTTCAACCCAAAGAAATCTTGAAGGTGACGCACTTCAGAAATGAGCAATTTAGGAAAAAAAAAATCTCTCAGAGCAATCTTTTCATTAAAAAAATGAGGAAGATGCCATAATTTTATAATTCAACGTCTAAGAAGTCAAACTATCAAAGAGTTGATTGTTCAGCACTGATCTTCCTACAAGATTTCAACACTACGGGGGTTTTTTTGGTGCTTTTGGGATGTCATTTTCTGTTCTGAATCAAGAATACACTCAGGTTTAGAAGACTCAAGATTGTGGTGAAAACTGACTCTTAATTCTACCACCCTTCTGCTTAGATTAACATATCACATTAATTATGAAGCAGACCTACTGTGCCCTTCACGTCGCTGACAGTCACACGTGCAGGGAAGCCAAGAGCCACCCTTTATCTTGGTGACCCAAAAAAAGTCCATTCCTCTGCTGGATTTACGGGTCCTTCCCCTCAGCAACGCTACGGAAACCGCACCGAGAAATCCGTTCCCTTTCTTCCCCATCAGTTACACTCTGAAGAGTCTGCAGTTAAAAAAAGACAAAGCTTTTTAGCGACAACCTGCGTGGGACAAACAAGAGTTTGCTTAAATAAATACTCTACGTTCAGCCAACAGCTGCTTGTTCTTCTACTTAAAACATTTAAGTTAAATCCTTTACATTAAAAAAAAAAATCCCTGCTTCACTCTCTTTCCCCTGTGGTTTGAGTTTTCTGTCAGCCCAAAGCCACGTCGCTGGTTAAATAAATGACATCTAAATTCTGAAGAGCAGAAGATTGTTGAGGACACCAAAGCACCTGGAGGACATTTCCAGTCTGGAGTCACCTACACGTGCTAGAAGAGCGTGAGCCCAGTCAGCTGCCTTGTGCCAGAAAATGGCATCTTTCCAAGCAGGAGACTACACATTTCCCACCAAGCAGGAAGCCTCAGAAAGGAGAAAAATTAAGTGGTAGAAAATTTTAAAAAGACTTTCCAGGGCATTTTTTGCATTCCCACTGCTCTAAGGGGGAAGGAACACCGGACCCTGGGGGGGGATGAAGCTCTCTCAAGGTGCTTCTTAGAAGCTTCTTAGCTCATCAAAGGTGACTTCTTAGAAGACAAGAGAAGTTGTTTCTGAAAAGCAACCTATAGAAAGTAAAACTTGGGAAGAACTCATCATTCCACGTTTTGAAAACACAATGCTCCCGATGTAAACTCCAACGCTCCAAATTCTGCTTTCCTGATCTCTTCTGCTTTTACATCATTCCCTAAGTCAGTTTGTTTTGGGTTTTGGGTTTTTTTTTTCCTGGTTGGTATATTCGCTACCGTAACTCTTTTCTATTTACCTACAATTCCCAAAGCATTTAACGTTTGGGGTTGACTCTACGAGCAGGAAAGGTTCCTACAGCACAGGTCGGGTACTAAAAGGCTCCGTCAGGCAGCAGAGAAAGATTATGGCACCGCCAAAACACACGAGAAACCACGGGTCGCACGCTGTTGCTGCACGTCCATCAGTTTGCACTCCAGATATTACAACTGCTCAGCAATTATTAACATTGAAGAGTAGAAGCCGCCCGTTCTCGCTCGTTTTAAAAAGACAAGTGTATCAGAAAAGTGAGAAGGGCAACATTTCTGCCCGGCCCAGGCGAAGAGAAACGCTCAAAGCAGTTTAACCTTTAATGGAATTGAATTCTCACTTAGAAAGAGAGTGATTTCTCGTGGGTTTAAATCCCAAGCTTCCTTAGCTCAGCAGATAACGAGCGAGTTCCATCTTTTTTTTTGCATCTCTGCTGATGGCAGTCTGGCAGCAGGATACTGCGAGGGGTCACCGAGTGGTTCCGACAGAACTCGTGGAGAAAGAGGTGGGGAAAGAAAAAAACAAGACTTTCCAGGCCAGAAGGCAAGTAATTTTTTGGATCTAGGTTTTCTAGAGAGGTATTTAGTAAAGGCCTAATGCCGGTTTTATGACAGGAAAACAGAAGTGCTTAATGAGTGACTAGTAAATACAATATAATGGAAGGGAATCAGGTGGGGCAGGGAAGGAGAACTCACTCCTCGGTGGCAGCAGCAGTTTTGGTGCATCCATTGCCGGCAATGGACATCAACACCAGTCAAAAATCCAAATCTCAGAGCGAAAGGATTAATAGGTGTGACCTTTTTCTGGATTTCAAAGCTTGGCAGATCTGGTTGAGCTGTCCTTGCGCTACAACACATACAGACGTTCCCGCCTGCATCTTAATTCAGGGTACAGAGAAAACCCAGCACTACCCAAAACACATCAGTTCTGCTCTTTATGTGCCTCACGGTTTTTCTTTTTATCATCTTTTTTTTTTGTTTTTTGATTTATTTTTTTCCTTGAAGTAAAGCACATATCGCTTCATGCCTACTCAAAAGTTGATGAGATGTCTTGGAGTCAAGCATTTTCTCTCCGAAATACTGCCTTCTTGAAATCAGTTGGTCACACGACAATTATTAAAATGTATTTTTTTTTTAAGAAAATTCTAATGGCCAAAGGCCCAACACTACATTCAAAACCTGCTAATACATCCAGGCAGATAAGTAAAATCAAAACAAAAACAACAAAAAAAAAAAACCCCAAAAAAACAAAAACCACACACAAACCCCAAACAGAAAACCTCCAAAAGGAAAACTGTTCCATTTGTTTACTTCAATTTGAAGTAGATATTAAGGACATGAATGGACCAGTCAGGGTTTATTTGAAAAATCCCTCCATCCTCTGATGCACCGTCATTCCGTGGTCAGTGCCGTTTGTACAAAGGTTATTTCCTTGGCAATTACTCCGCCGGATGGTGAGACTCGAGCGTGGTCGGGCAGCTACTGCTCCAGAGGGTTCTTTTTTTGTCTTTCAAAAGTTTGCAGCACGTCAAGATGCCATCCGACCTACAGACTCATCCATACGTCCTCCCACCAGACACCGGGGCATCGAAGGACCATCTGATGACCTACGCGTCGAGACAGCTTTAGAAACTCATGGCTAGCGGGTTTCGACTGTCAAAAACTTCATTACAGTAGACTTTACTGTACAAACACTTTAAAGGATGTTTATTAGGAAAGTCTGCAAGTCATAATGGATAGTAGAGTTCTCGTTTATGGTACCTTCTTGGCCTCTAATAATTCTCTTTGCCTCCAGTATTAAAAATCAAACTGCTTCCATGAAGGTGATTACTAAAATGAGCTATGGTATGTTAACCTACAACTCACAAAATGCGACAGTACAGACATTTAATTTTCTTTTTAACTGTCTGTTAAGTTGTAATCTAAGTTGTGAACATTTAAATAGAATATATATCTCATATGAAAAAGCTAAAGCACAAGTGCTTCTGCACACCCTCCCCTCCCGCCCCCCGC
>JAHREE010088783.1:0-11740 GCA_033628505.1 Tringa tobata | reverse complement strand
GGTTCCTCTGTCATGTCCCAGTTCCTGTTGAGGCACCCACACCCACTCAGGGATGGGAGAAACAGGTGAAATGTCTGATTCAAGTGGTGTTTAGGAAGAAGAAGCAGGTGGTGATGAAGCAGGTGCTCCCTACAAGGCCTTGGGAGCCAGGCTGCCGTGGGGAGAGGGCACCCACCCCTCTGGGGAGGCTTTTACAAGGGCTGTTCCTATCTGGTGCGACTCACATTTGCCTTATCTGAACTCTGCTCTTCCCTTCCTGGTGCACGGACACAGTCTGAAATGCTTAGTTGGCTTTTAATCCTGCCAGGCCAGTTAAGTCTTTCTTTTTAATGTGCTTTTCACTCCGTTCTGTGTTGCTGCCCCGGCTCCCTCAGGTTGGTGGGACAGTCTGGGTCTGTGGCGAGCAAAGAGAAAGCAACGAGCGCTATGCCTTCCTCCTCATCTGCTCCCGGGGGAGGAAAATACTGTGCCTCTCCCTGGGATGTTTTGTCTCCCATCCCTTTCCCGGAGGTCCCAGTCGTGTTTCCAGCCGGTGGTCTTAGACAGCATCTCTCTTTGGCAGCGGGTGACTTCGAGTTTGGGCTTGGAAAGCTCAAACCAGGTGAACCGGTCTGGGAGGCAGCCGCTCCTGCCTGACAATACGCTGCGACGTCAAATTTTTTGGCAAAGTTCTCCCTTGCTCCTGACTGGCTGCTCGGCAAATATCCTGCTGTCCAGGAGCCTTGTCACCACTTCAAAATACCCTGCGGGCCTGTCCTTTCCAGGGCTGGCTACTGATGGATCTTGGGCAACACGAAAGGTGGAGGTGGGATGTGCTGCATCCATGGTTGCTAAATGTGAAGCTTCTTTTCTATTTTCTTCTTCTTTTTTTTTTTTTTTTTTTTAATGTGTCTGAGCTTTGAGAGATCGTCCTGTCCAGATTCTTGGCTCTCTCCTGTCTTTGCCCTGACAAGCTGGCAGAGGGAGGCTTTGTAAAGATTTGGAGGCTCCGTTTGCTTCCTTTTCCGTGACGCTCTGTGCATTTGGTCACTGAGTTTTAGTAGCTTTTGGTCGCTGTTTTTTGCCCTGTTTTGTGTTTCTAGTCCTGCCCTGTGTTTTTTGCACTGGGAATTCCCACCCCGGTAATTTTCTGGGGCTGTGTTGGCAGGTTGGTCTGGTGTGTTACCCCGTGCGATGGGTTGTGTATTTCCAGATGGGCAGCCAGACTCTGGGGGGGGGTATTTAAATGCTGTTTTAAAAGGGGAGAAACAGAATCTGCTAGGAAGAAATATGTTCTGAGCCTGAAGTGGCACTGAGGTTTCACGGACGTGCTTTCAGCTGCGGTGTCAGTAACGCCCCCCCTGCGATGGTCTCCTTGTGAGCGGTGTAATGCAGATACCATAGTCGTACCAGACGCTGTCACTCACCCCTTGCACAGACAATGACCGTACGGGTGACAAGAAATGCCTGTCCCAAAGAGCTGAAGCTGAGACGGGACAGGGGACTCGTCCGGTCAGTTTGGGAGCGGTGGCAGCTTAGGTCTTGGCTCCTGACCCGGCGGTGTGTTTGCTGGGAGGCAATGCTTGCCCTGAGCTTTCTGTCTGTGCCAGAGTCAGGCGAAAACAGCTTCAGACAGGGAGTTAAGCTTGGAGGTGGCGTGTTCTCCTAGCCCAGTTGCGTCAGGGAAGACCAGACAAGAGTAAGTAAATAAAGTTACTGAGCGTCACTTGGTGGTATCTCTCCCCTGCTTCAGTTTTCTCAGTAGGATGCTCTAATGCACCTTTGGTGTGGGGCTGTGGGACCTGCTGGGGGTCAGCTACAGGCACGTGAGCTGCAGGAGGAGGTCAGATATCGAGGGCACCACAGAGGCTACGGCACAAACTTGCCGTCTGGCACTTGTGCATCTGCTCGTGTATCTTAGAAGCCACCTGTTGCACACCTCTGAGCATTCTCCCTGCTCCCGTCCAGCCTGTTACCCGCTCTGCACTGGGTGGAAAGGGCAGAGAATCGGCAAAGATGGGAGAAACACGGGGAGAACCTGCTTCGTGCAGTGGTCCCAGCTCACCAGCACAGGATGGTGACGTTCAGCCCTGCTCCTGTAGCTTGTTGGAAACAAGACTGTCATCTTCAGCTGCTTGTGCGGGAGCGCAGGCTGATGGACTGTGCAATTAGATCAGCTCAGGGTGCTTTGTTTGGGGGAGCCCGGGTTCAAATTCTTTAAAAAGAGCTGCTTGGGAGGTGGGACCCTGTGCCATGGCATCGGCCGTTAGCTGAAGAGAGCGGCCGGTTGCTTCAGAGCCCCAGGAAGGGGTTTCCTCACCCGGAGCTGGCTGCCACATCCCCTCTGCTATCTCTAACACACATCGCTTGTTCAGCTTGTAAAGTTTGGGCCTTCGCACGTGAATCCAAGCAGTCACCCATCGGCAGGGCACGGATCCTTGAGCAGAGGGGAGCAGCCTTGTCACCACCGTCACCAGACGGTGCCAGCTCGGTGCTGGGTATCGGAGAGGCTCCGCCGGCTCCTCTTCTGCTCCGAGCTGCTGTGAGTCACTGGGAAAGCAGCGCCGATCCGGAGGGGTTGTTTTTCTTACTCCCGATAATCTGCTTGCTCTGCCCACCCACGGGGGTGCCTCTGCTTAATATCACTGTCCTGACTCCTCGATGCTAATTAGTCAGCAAACTCTTTCCTGGGCTCCCTCGCTGGTGGGCAAACACAGTGAGCCTTTTCAGCGCTTCCAGCCCACCCCTCTACAGGCTTCACCACCGGGTTTTCTCTGTGCTGCGGTTGTTTCCAGCCCCTGTCCTGGATCTCTCCATCTCTCCCCTGCCAGCTGGGCCTGTTGCTGCCACCTCCTCAGCATCAACTGGTTCCCAGCGTGCTTTCCAGCTGCACAGGGCTGCCATCCCCCTCCTACACGGCCAGACTCTGCTCGTTTTACTGCCGGGCACCATCTGCAGCTCCTGGAAACCAAGCCAGCTCTGTTGACCCAAGAGGAGCCTGTCCCATGTGTGCCAGCTCTGAATGGGCCCTTGTCTCCACCGCGGGACGTGGGACGGTGCCGTGTACCAGGGAATGGGGAGGACTTGTTTTCCAGAGATGTTTTTTTAGGGTGGGGTGGCTGGGAATAGTTACCCAAAGAGAGGTAATAACTCAGGATGCCTGTCTCGTTTCCAGGGCCTGTCAAACTAGTGATGAGCACTTGTTTAGTAGCTCCTCTCTGAGGTGATGCTCCCTGTCCTCACTCCACGGGGAGGCGAGCGGAGGGACTGAGACCTGGTGACTCATTTCAGGCCACGTTAGGAAGTAGTTGATTAAGCTGGGATTTGGACCCGAGTCAAACTGTGTACCAGCCAGCGTGGGGTTCAAACCCTCAAGTGCCTGATGTCACTGGCTTAGGGTCCTTCCCTCTCCCACGGGGCTTGGAAGCGTGAATTCCCAAACCTGGAAATCCCCTTGGTGGAAAAGAGAAAGGACGTCAGTGTGTGAGGCAGGGGATGCAGAAAAAGAGGGTCTCTCCATCCTGAGCTGGGATTTGAGGCTTGCTAAGAGTTTAAACAAGGCTTCTCTTTGCTGCTGCAAAGAACAAATCTTCATCTGAATGTGGCACTTTGGATCTGAGGCTTTGGAGACGGAAGGTTATTGGAGTTGCTTTTGGTCTGTATTCAGCTTCCAAGAGCAGGCAAGAAGCGTGACCCTGGTCTAGGCTGAGGAGATTATTCCTGGGTGCTCTGCAGCTGTTTGCTCTGCCTTCTTATTTTTCTGTCCTCTTCCTGCAGCATTCAACCCGTCTATGGAGCACAGCATCCTCCGCTGGATTCCCGCCTCACCAAAAAGTAAGTGTTTATCTTCTGGAGACCCAGGCCACGAGGCTTTGCAGGGTTTTGCCTTGGTCCTGCAGGAGGTGGAGGTCTCCAGCATCCTCTGGCACTGGGGTCTTCCAGCGGAGAAGGGCAGCAGCGGCGTGGGGTGCTGTCTTGAGCCCTGTGAAGGCTTTCAGGGAAAGCTTATCTTATATGGACAGAAATCCATATTGTATCAGCCACATCAAAGGAGACAGGGGTGTCTTTTTTAGCCATGGTGGCTGAGCCCTCTGCTGCCTTTCGGAGGGGGAAGAATTAAGGGAAGGGGAGGTGAAGGTTCTTGGGAGCTGCTTGGCTGCAGGATGGCAGCACCTGAGAGTCAGAGCTGATTGGAACTGCCTCCTTGTCTCTGTCTCGCTCTGTGTGTAGCGGTGAAGGTTCCCCTTGTTCTGTGACGCTTCAGGTGGTGGACTTTGACTCCTGTAGCTTAAGGGTAAATGCGAAGGCTCCTCCTGTGCCTGAGAAAAGAACCAGGCTGGTCTGTCCGCTGGGAGCCATCGCAGCTGTACTGGGAGGGTCCACAACCGCAGAGCGGCTCCGTCAAACCTCTGACATGCCTCTGCCCAGGTCGCAAGGCTTTTTTTTTTGGGGTGTTAATCTGGTTTTCTCTGGGGGGGACGGGACAGGCAGAGCCGGAGGAGTTGTATGTCTCTCCCCTTTGCCCTTCTGAGCTGGGAACCCTGGCACCTCTCCAGCTCTCTGCTGGCGTAGTGACCTCCCTGCCCTGCCATCAGCCCAGCTCGGGCTCTGCCTGGAGAGACTTAACGTGATCCTTGGGATTGGGAGGAGGAAGAGGGGGGGACTGGAAAAAGGGACTGGCTGAGGTCGTAGGGAAGGAAAGAAAATGGGCTCACCTGACAGAATTGCTCTGATACTGTTTCTCTCTGGCTTCCAGCTTCATCAAGGACCGCTCCAAGGCCAACGCGCTGCCTATGAAGAACAAAAAGGCCTCCAGCTTTCACGAGTTTGCCCGCAACACCAGTGATGCCTGGGACATCGGTGATGATGAAGATGAGGACTTCTCTTCCTCCTCTTCTTCTTTGCAAACTCTGAACTCTAAAGTGGCCAAGGCCACAGCAGCCCAGGTTCTGGAGAACCACAGCAAGCTGCGGGCGAAACCGGAGCGGGCTCAGTCTGCTCTCGGTGACGTGCCCACCAACTGCAAGGTCATCAAATCCAGCAGCGAGGCCCAGCTCTCCAGGACATCGGGTAAGAGCTGTTTTTGGGAGCAGCCTCCTGCTCCGGTGCTCTCCTGGTTGACCACTGAACTGCTACTCCCATGTTATGGGCGAGAGGCTGCAGCACGGCCTGTAAACCCAACAGAGGCTTTAATCTCCTTGTAGCATCATGTTCTCCATTTTTGAAGTCCTGGCCTCAATGCTTCAGTCTTCTCTGCTGCTCATACAGACACGTTTGTCCCAGAGGATCCCATGTTCTGGGTGCTGAGGGATGATTTTGGAGATATGTTAAGCTCTTGCTTGGCATCGCTCACCTTCTGCTTCCTTTGTGGCCTGTTGTGCTGCTCTTAGTCTGGATGAGGCCCTGTAGAGCCCAGATCAATACAGCTTGGGCAAGGACCTGGGCAGCATCAGCCCCTGCTCACAGATGGCTCTCTGTGCTGTGAAAGTCACCCAGCAGGTCCCTGCTGCCAGCAGGTGGCATTGGCAGCCCATCACCTCCTCTCTCCGTGCTAGCAATTAGCTTGATCACTGTTTGAGGTCAGAGACAAGCAAGGAAGGTCTGAAGATCAGTTCCTCTGGGATTCTCATGGGCTCCTTCTCCCTCGTCTCCTGTATCCTTCTGCCCATGGCTTCCCATGTGGAGGGAGAGGGCTGATCTGTGGGCAGCCAGGTCTCTAGATGTGGGAGGAAGAAAAGGAAGGAGAAACAGGGAGAGCAGTGATGGAAGAGCCAGGACGGATGCCTGTGAACCTGCTGATGCCTCAGAGCGGGCCAGCGATGCTCTGTTTGCTGGGGCTGGGGAAGAGAAGGGTGAGATCTGCAGGGGCAGGTCTTTGACAGTGGCCAGAGGAGCGAGGTGGGGTTGGAGAGGTGCCATTTCCTTCCCTGCCTCACTGCAGCGTCTGCTCCTTGCAGAGGAGGCCTGTGTGCGGACCCCCCTTCAGAAGCAGCAGTCCCTTCCCCTTCGGCCCGTCATTCCACTCGTCGCCCGTATTTCTGACCAAAATGCTTCGGGTGCTCCCCCCATGACAGTGAGGGAGAAAACTCGCCTGGAGAAGTTTCGGCAGCTCCTTTCCAGCCACAACACGGACCTGGGTGAGTGTGGGAAGAAGGGGGTGCCTGCGGGTGGGAAGGGGAAGGCAGAAGGGGACCTTGCTGCCTGCTTCAGGTCACAATCAGGTCTGCTCCAAGGTGGATAAAATAACTACCTGCAGTTCTCCAAGTGGCACAAACTGCTCTGTTGGCAGATGGTTATGTCCTCCACCGTCTGTTTCCAGTCCTCCTCCATCTCACAAATGGTTGGGATCACTTGGGGCTGTTGGGCTCTGCATGAGAACTGAGCCTCTGGCATGTTGGAGCCCCTGCAGTCACTTGTCCTGTGCCCAGGCCAAGCTAAAAGCACTTCTGCTCCCCTCGCTGCAGACCCCCAACCCCAGTCCCTGCAAATGTGGGGCCTTCCTGGAGGCTCAGTGTCTCCGGAGCCTGCAGGAGCAGACTGGGCTTTCCTCTCCTTCTAGGTGTAGTGGTTCCTGGACCTGCCTAGGATCTAATCCATTGCCACCACTGTCCGTTTGCAGATGAGCTGAGGAAATGCAGCTGGCCTGGGGTGCCCAGAGAGGTCCGGCCCGTGACGTGGCGTCTCCTCTCAGTGAGTACTTGGAGCCATCACGTAGAAATTTGGGGGGAAGGTGCTGAGCCAGGGACGTGTTCCTAGACCTTCGTGTGTCCCGTAACCAGGTTTGCTCCTGTTGTGTCTGTGCCCAGCCTGAGGGTGAGCTGTAGGATTTATTTTGCTCGGGGAGCGTAATTGCTACATCTTCTTTGAGCACAAAGCCCTGACTGGTGCTGGGAGTTCGTGGTTCTCTCTGTTTTGGGAAACTGAATCCCATGAATTTGGGTTTCCCCAAGGTCAGAAAAGGCATCAAAGGCTGGGGAAGCCAAAACCCATGAAAGCTCTTTCCCCAGCTCCCGGGTCTCCGTGCCTGATGCTGCCAGAGGCATGAGCTGCCTGGCAGGATTTCAGGGGATGGTTTGTGGGTGAGGGAAGAGGATCTGCCCTGACACGGGTTTTCCTGCCGCAGGGTTATCTCCCTGCAAACATGGAGCGGCGAAAGCTGACTCTGCAGCGTAAGCGGGAGGAGTACTTTGGCTTCATCCAGCAGTATTACGATTCCCGGAATGAGGAACACCATCAAGACACCTACCGACAGGTACGAGCCCTCTGCCTGTTGCCTGCCTTTCTGCCTCGTTCTATCCCTTTCCTCCCTCTTGCAGTTGGGGTCATGCTAGGAATCCCTCTGGTTATAACTATTAGGAGTTATATTGTCCTTGGGGAAAGGACACCGTGTTTCTGTACATCTTCTTTCTGACCACGTAGCTACAGGACGAGGGGAAAAGGTTTGACCCTGAAAGAGGGGAGACTGAGATGAGATTTCAGGAGGAAATTCTTGGCTGTGAGGGTGGTGAGAGCCTGACCCAGGTTGCCCCGAGAAGCTGTGGCTGCCCCATCCCTGGAGGGGTTCAAGGGCAGGTTGGAGGGGGCTTGGAGCAGCCTGGTCTGGTGGGAGGTGTCCCTGCCCAGGGCAGGGGATGCCATTGGGGGGGCTTTAAGGTCCCTTACAACCCAAACCATTGTATGATTCTTATGGGTATTAGTTTAAGCCTTCCCTAAATTGATCTAGTAACTATATTTAAGCCCTCAGCTCTGATCTGCCCACACCTAAGCTTAGGAGACTGGAGATGGAACTGGAGTTGATTTTTCTTGGCACCACTGCCATCTGTAGCCCTCACTGCGCTTGTCAGCATGGGCAGCTCTTGCTTGGGGGACACACTGAGGGGTGGATTCCCCTCTGTTGACCTGTGATGAGTTACTGTGCCCCTGAAAAGCACGGCTGGTGTGTGTAACCCACCATCTCTTCTAGATCCACATTGACATTCCAAGGACCAACCCACTCATCCCGCTCTTCCAGCAGCCGCTCGTCCAGGAGGTACGTTGGGGGGAATCTCCTGCCCCATATTTTCCATGGGGGGTGTGTGTGTGGAGTGAGAGCAGTGCTGTCACTAGTGTTAGCTTTGCAGGGAAACTTCCCTGATGCAAATACCTGCTGAAATTGTCTGCTCTTGTCCCATGTTTCTGAAAGACATCACACTTGGAGCTCAGGAGTTATGAGACCAGCTCCTTTATGGCAAGAGGTAGCCAGGAGTTGGTAGCAGACCTGAAACTTTTGTTTTGAAACAAATTCAAGGCATTTGAACCAGAAGAGATCTGTTTTGCCAAGAAACCTTTTTCTGTGCGAAGCTGTATGTGAGAAACCCAGGCGGGGATGGGTTTGAGAAGGTGGCCAGGAGGTGTGAGCTTCTGTCCTCCTTAGAAACAAGCTCAGTGTGTGTGTGTGTGGCCTGTCAGAGCACGTGGTGTAGCTGGGGCAGTCTGGAAATAACACCCTGGTTGTTGGGGGGAGGCTGCTGTATTGTGAACTCTCCTGATCTGTGCTGATGGCTGATACTTGATGGTTAAAGAGCCCAGATATCAGCCTCAACCGTCCACGTGATGTTCAGCGGGGCTGCTCTGCTGATGGGCAGCCTGTGCTGTGGGTGGAAGCCTCTTAAGCCACCCGGATCTTGAAAAGTTGGGTCTGCGTTTCTTCAAGAGGAGGCTTTGATGAGGAGCCTGGGCTGGCCTTGTGTGTGGGATCTGTGGATCATACAGGATTCTCTCCTAGGACTTGTACCCTTCTTATCTGACCCATACTGCTGCAGAAGAGCCTTTCAGCGCATGATCTCTGCTCCCTGAGCTTAGCAGTTACGCTTTTCTGCCTTGCCTTTTTGCACGGCTAATGCAGGTACCTGCTTTCCCTCGTTCTTCCCTAGATCTTTGAAAGAATCCTGTTTATCTGGGCCATCCGACACCCAGCCAGCGGCTATGTGCAGGGAATCAATGACCTGGTCACTCCGTTCTTTGTTGTGTTCCTCTCTGAGTATGTTGGTAAGTGACATTTGCTGCTTGAAGCACGGTGCTGCCTCTCCACCACGGCGTTTGGAAGGGTGTAAAGCGCTGGCATCAGAAAGGGGGATGCTGGAGGGGATGATTTCTTCCTCCTCCAGTGCCCTTGCTGGGCTGGAGAAGCATCTTGACCTCTTCCTGGATCTTTGCTGCCTGGTTGACTTCAGTTTTCATAACTTTGCTGAGCTCCGTGGAAGCTGAAGTGCTAAATGTGGATTTACATTTGAACGCCTTTAACATCCTCATGTCCTCGAGGAGGAGGAGAATGGGGTTTTTTAGGCACTGAAGGAGTGTAGGCAAAGCCCTGATACACAGACTTGAGAGAGGGGAGGGTCTTGCTTTCAAAGCTTGGGCTTGGAACTAGTTCTGGCTCTAGGAGGAAGGAGAGAAGTATAAAGAGACCCTGCTGAGAATGTAAAATAAACTATTTAAATAAAGATTCCTGCCCTGTGCTGCTAGTGCAGGTGTGTTTCTCAAGCTGAGAGTTTGAGAAGGCAAATTGTCTTCTCCCTGCTTCCCTGCTGCTTTTGGCTTTCTTCTCAGCCAGTTGCTTTTAGCCAGAGATCAAGTCATTTCCACCCGTAGCATTTTTATTCTTTTTCCAGCTCTGGCTGTGTTTTGGGCTTGACATTAACACTGAGATGCTGTAATCTCTGTGCCTAAAGGCTCTTAGTTTTCACTGTAAAAGGAGAGCAAAAAGGAATTTATAAGACTGTATTAATGACAGAGAAATCCTGTTGAACAAGTATTTTTAAGGTCTGATCCAAAGCTCATTGAAATCAGTGGAAGCCATCCACTATCTGGCTAAGGCTTTGCAAACTGGTGCCGATCTGCTTCTTCTGAGGATGTTGTGAGGAGGGAAAGCACTTTTTTCCCACCTCACTTTTCACTGTGGCAGCCAGTGTGGACAGGATTGATCCCTAGGAAGTCCTGTTGCTCCTCACAGCCTGAAGGAGAAGGTGTAGAATGTGGCTTTGCTACCAGCTGGAGTGAGTTCCCTTTCCTGGGAGGTCAAGAGCCTGTTGAGAGGTGTCTGAGCAGGTTCCCTTTGAGTGGCTTCTCCTGTGCTCGAGCAGCATTGATGGCCCCTGGTCTTGGCGGGGGCTGGTTTGATGGAGTTACTGGGTTAGAAGCAGAGCTGTGCACACAGAGAGTTACCTGGGCACAAAGGGAGCTGCTCTGAAGCATCAGAGCTGCCTGGGGTACCTGCTGTGGCTCCTTACAGCCCTGTACCCCGTTGGGTGTTAGGGCTCAGCTCTCTGCATGTGGCTGCAGAGCTCACGCTGCATCGGCCCTTTCTGTCCTCACTGGATCATGCTTCTCACCGTCTTCCAGGGCTTTTTTCTCTTCCAAACTGAAGCTTTCTCTCTGATGTGGCCTTCCCATTTCCAGCTATTTCCGAAACTTAGTTGGAGGAGGAAAAAAACACAGTTCTTCCCCATAGCTTCTACTTCCCGTGTCTGAACTCCTCTGCCCCCTTCACCAGCACCAGTCAGGACCCATTATTTTTCCTCTACTTGCACCTAATCTGGATGTAAAACTCCTCCTGCTCCTTCCAGGTGCTGTGCAGACCCCCGTGGCAGACGGGATGGATTTAACTGCTGCGTTTCCCCCTTTTTCCCGGCGTGGCAAACTGGCTCACCTTCTCCTGTGATGCTCTGCCTGCCTCCTGTGCCAACGCGGCTGCCTCGGCTACTTGGCAGCAAGCGTGGGCTCTTTGGGCCCCTGCCACTGCCAGCTCCATGGCCAGAGCTTTTCTTCCTCCTGGCTGATGGATGGCTTGTGCCATAGATTGCTGAGCTCTGCTTGTTTTCGGCGTGAGGAAGAGCTCGAGGGAGGTGTTGAGGCTGCAGGAGCAGCTGAGCCTGCTTTGCTGCCCTCCGGGTGGGATGGGCACGGGCTGCCAGGGCCACTGGGGATGCGGAGTTGGAGCAGTGAGGATGGAGAGAGGCAGCCTGGCATCTGAGGAATCGGGACAGGGATGACACCTCGGCACCTGCCCGAGGAAACCATATGCTCCTTTTTCCAGGTGACCAGAGAGGGCCCAGGGATGCTGAGCCCTTAGCCCTGCTAAAGCTGCCTCCCAGCTCAGGTCCTGCAGCCCCTCCGGCTGCACCGAGTCACTCCCAGCTCTCACGGCTTGTGTTTGCCTTTAAAATGGCAGTGACAGAGCTCAGAAATGAGTTCAGCACCCCCAGGTACTGTCAGTGCTGGCCCTTGCACCCTCTCCCAGTGCTCTCTGCCTGTCTCAATGTACTCTTCATTGTCCCAAAGTCCTTAAAGCTCCACTAAAGAAAGCAGGGATGTGGGAGGCTGGAGCCCTGTCTCCTTTGATCTGCTCCAGGCTATGTCCTGCTTGGCATTTGAGGGGATTCAAGTGGGACCGTGATGCCCCTTCTGTGTCCTCCCTGAACCCTGTCAATGTCACCCATGGGGTCCTTGCCTTCCCCAAGCCCCAGCTGCCCTTGGGCACCCTGTGACGGTGGCAGTAGTGTCCCTGCTGCCCCCAGCCTGGCCGCAGGTGGCTGTCACCATGCTGCTGGCTCCTTTCAGTGCCTGTCAGAGCCATATGGCGAGTATCTCCCTCCTGCCCACGGGGGCTCTTTAATGATGCCGCTGAGCAGATGTTTGTGCCACGCACTCCAGAGACCTGGGGTTTTTTCAAAGCTTCTTGGCTCCTGCTGGGGATCTCCTACCCCTGTTTGGCTTTGACACC